>CABFWO010003521.1:0-24941 GCA_902155825.1 Timema genevievae
AACCCCAATCTGACAGGTTGAGTGTGTTTGTACGTACTGTACTGTACAATAATTAGAACAACCCCAATCTGACAGGTTGAGTGTGTTTGTACGTACTGTACTGTACAATAATTAGAACAACCCCAATCTGACAGGTCGAGTGTGTTTGTGCGTACTGTACTGTACAATATTTATAAACATAGGGACTACAATAAATGGTAACGTTCACTGTACACAGATTTTCTTTCTCTTTTATCAAAAATAGATACAGTGACTAAACATTCGTAGGATCTGTGAGACGAAATAATATACATTGCAGCAGAAACACACTACCAAAGAGCATACATGAATTAATATACAATGCTACAGAAACATCGATAATACAAGAAACCTCCGTACACTAAAGCGCATAACAATCAATTTCACATTTTCAAAATGCTCCATAAATATATAACTTATATTTGCTTATGTCTCAGAAACTATGTTTTTTTATAAATATTTATCTCTCAAATAATATATTTTTATTTTTAATAGTACTACAACTTTACAATGATAAATTATTTCATATTTCAAAGAATTGTGGGGAAATGCTCAAAATTGAAATATTTTTACTTATGTGAAGTATCCGTAAAGTAATTTTCATGGGAAAACAAGAATTGGTATATTGTTTGAAATACTTTTCAACACCTAGATACAAAATGTAATCAAACTCGTTAAAGCGGATTTCGAGAAAATCGAATATTTCAATTTTTTACCTTCAGTAAACTATCTTTCACTGTAGGGTTATCTATATTGCATTCCAAAACCCCTAGGGTAAGCCTTATGGAAGCCCCTGGATACCAAGTTTTAGGCGGATTGGTAGCATGTTTCATTTCTAGGCCGAGATGCAGACACACAAACACACAGACACAAAACAGACAAAGGGTAACGCAACAATCACCTTTTAGGTTTCAGAGGGTCATAAAACGTTAACATTTGTCAAACTCTCGATTTCAAAGTTTTTAGGGGTCACAACACTTCTTTTTTTGAAGGGATGGGAAAAAGTAAAAACGAATACACATAAATAAAATAAAATTATATAAAAATTTGAACAAGGATTGGGACAACTTTAAATATATTATTTTCTATGATTTCGAAACAAATTTTGTTCAATGTTTGAAATTTAGTGTACCGTCTTGCTTTATTTATAATTTGTGAAACTATTATATTGTTAGTAAATTGGCAAGTATAAAAACCACTCATGAATGCTATCTATTTATTATAAATTAAACCAGTAATCCATCGGGAACTAACATTGTAATAGGCCAGTTATCGTATAAATTCGCACTAGACCTAGACCATATCATATCTAGACCGCAAAACAAAAGCGTGGGTGGACATTAATTAGGTATTTTATAATTCACCGTTTGAGCTATAGATTTATTTTACTATTTGACATGAATCAGAATTTAATTTACCATGCCCTCCCTACAATATGTTTTGGCATTTGCCCGTATAAAACAAAACCAACAGGATATGACGTAATAAAACTGTTTTTAATTTACACCAGAGTATAATTTTACAATGTCGACGTAAATTATATTGAAAGAATACTTGAGTGTTGATCGAAATAGATTTTACAATCTTCCTTGGAAGTCAAATGCGTCATAAAGTACGTTTTAAAGCTCTATATAAAATTGAGTCATTAAATGTACACGTTTGTAAACATCGATCACACTCACATTGAGCGTGGGCTGAGCTTTCAACCTTTTCCGTAGATAGGGAGGTAGGGATTTGATTCCAGGATGGTTCTTCGAAGGGATATTTTTTTATAAATAATTTACACTATTCTTCTACGCATATTCGGGCACATTGCCTCTACAATTCCACTTTATACAACTGTAATCCGTTATTTTAAATATTCGAATAGCTCAGAAGGAGAAGTGAGATGCAATTACACACAAAATATAAAACACTTTGAACACTAATATACTAAAACTATAGTATCCTAAATGTAAAGTACAATGTTAAAAGCAGTAAAGTGTATCCTGTATAGGCCCCAAGTATAACATCTTTGTGAATTAGTTCGCCTGCATTTAAAAACATAATGTAATCGTAAACAGTTAATACAAATTATAATTATTCGAATACGTTTATTTTTTCCTTTTATAGTTCTGACCAACAGCCACACGACCTATAATAGGAGAGAAATGAAACAATTTTCAAAAATAAATCACATAAGAAATAACTTCATGTAGTTAGCCCCCTCAAGCGAGCCATGTCAACCAAGCGACCTTCTCCTGTTCGCGAAGATAGTGCCATCATTTGAGGATACAGAGTGCCATGGGGTCAGTACAACGTATCCTTCAGCCGTTAATTTTTTTAATTTTTTTATTTATTCAAGTAGTTCCTCATTTGTCCTCACGAGGCCTATCTGACCCCGTTCTAGACCTACTCTTTCATAGAAAAATCTGGAAGCACCGGGAATAGTACCTGAGACCTGTGGCTCTGTGTCCAGGAGCTCTGATAACATGTACACAAGGGAGACGATATCTTACAAGAATCAATACATAAGTAAATAGTTGAATTTAAACGGTGACCTGGCAGTACAGGGGTAAGGTGTCAGACTTCTGTGCTGGGAGTCTGGGGTTCAATCCTCGGCCCCGGCACAGATCTATCTGATTGCCAAACCCTTCCTTCACCTCTGACAAGATGTGTGTTAATCATAACTTGTGAATGTGTGGAATCCCAGGCTTCCACCATGGTTCGGATCCCACGTTAAACTGTAGGTCCTCCATTTCATCTCACAATCACACTACCATTACATATTAGTGTAAGTGCGTATAACACGAATGGGTAGTAAGACATGGTGCTAATAATAATAGTTGTATTTAAATGATTTATAACTTATTTTAAATGAGTAAAGTGAGATTATTAATCGTAACAGTAGAAAATAATAATTAAAAATAGTACAAGTAGAAACTATTGAAATAAAACATAATAAAATAATTCTTTTTTTAATATTACCTAGTAAAAATATAACTAAAATATAAATGAATTTCCTGAAATAACTTTATTGCGTTGGCCTTTATTTTATGAAAGAAATAAAATTCTGTGAGACTGTATTTACTTAGAGCTTCTAAACAATGTCAGAGAAGGATGAGTGTGGAAGAACTTCTGTTAGATCTCAAGAGGCCCCACATGTGTCATGTAACATGCATGGTGGCGTGTTTCAGGGCACGATAGTTCTCAAGTGACGGGGAAATTGTGCTTTAGAATCCCGATTGGGAGTAATTAAGGTTGTTTTTCATAAATTATTTCATACTCTCTCTTCAAGCAAATACGGGTACATTTCCTCTAAAATTATACCTTCCTCATACATATTTCATAAACGTAATTAGTGTGCGTATAACCCGAACGGATACTAAGACACTGTCAAGAAAATGTCCGCGCTTGCAAAGAGTTTTGCCCCATATAATATTTATAATTATCTCATAATATTAATGGAACCAGTTGAAAAGTAATTGATCCTAAAACCAATTTATATTGAGCGCTTTCTATTCTGAGAGAATCAGTTATGTTAATTCAATTTCAAGCCACACGTGTTTATTTGAGCTTAGACTCAACCAATACATATTGCACTTAAAATACACCCAACTTTAGTGAAATAACTTAATAAAATCAACGAGTTTTAACGAGTGATATTACATCATATGGTCAACATATTAGTCAATGTAGCACACATATCACTATCACTTTTAAAAGTGAAAAAAAAAAAAAAAAGGTTTCTCTCAGGGGCGTAGCGTCAGGATAGAACTAAGTATCCCCATATCTTCTAATGGACATCTAAGAAAAATAAATAGCAAAGGTTTGTATGGTATTTTGAGTTTTACAAACTTACAAGTGTAGCGTGTGCTGAGGATGTTAAAAACAATCAATTTGACTCGTTCTTCACATGGCTAAGTAGCAACAAAACTATACCAAGCAGAACAATACTTTTTTATAGTTCCTCGCACCATTCTGAGATAGCTATGGCAATCATGGTCATTAATAAGTTAAAATATGTAACGTATTTCGTGCACAACATTACCTTGTCCACAAACAGAGTGCATTAACAAGCTCAATCCTATAACAAAGCAATATTTACCAGCACGATCATAAAATAAGATAAACAAACAACTATATACTTTGTTACAGAAACATATTGAATAGTAGGCACCATGGCTTTAAAAAGAGCATCATAGTTCAACGAGCTACGTCACCAGAATTTGCTTATTATTTTGTTATGTTACTTCACTAATTTATCCTTAAATTTTTAGCTTTGCTATCGTAATTCTTATGGATCCCTTTTCATATATCTTTTAGTTTGTGTATTCATTTATTTTTAGATTTTTTTTCGTCTGCCTATACAAAATTAAAGTTTTCTACCTTGTTAAGAAGTTTTTTCTATTAGCCATTTATTGACTCCTATTTTATATTCCAAACTTTCCCGCTTTTATGTTATAGTGGGGTGGTCTTTTTACAAATTTGTGAAATTAAAATTTTCTTATATGCTGAAAAGAAATTTTATTAATAGTTTTGGAAATATTTTAAACTATTAACACCACGTCCTCCCCCCTTTTTTAAATCCTACATTCTAATTTTGAAACTTTAGATGTATTTGATTATCCTATTGATTTATTTACGTGCTAGACAAATTTAAATTTTAAACCCCACAGAAATGTAGTGTTCTATATAATTAGCTGTTTCCATTTCAAGCTCTTACAATTTTTGGGCTTCAATTTTGAAAATCGCTATGTTCAGATGTCATGCAGCTTTACGGGAAGGTTTATTTATTAACTTATATGTTGAACTTGTATTTTATATCATAATAAAAAGTGTAAATTATTTTACTTTTAGGAATATTGAGGGGACCCCGCTTCCCCATTTACTACTTCATTTTGAAATTTAAGGATCAAACCTTAATAATTGTTTGAAGTGGTTCATATACTCACCTGACAGATTTAAATCTTCTACCACATTAAGAAGTAATTTATTATTTTAGTTTTGGGAATGTTGAAATCCCCCATTTCACCAGCCCCTTTTCTAAATAGTAAATATTTAACATTTATTTTGTAATTGAAGTGAAGTTTGTCCTAATGTCAATAATTTGAATTCTGTCTGAGTTTATTTTCTTGATATAATTATAATAATATCTTTAATGATTCACGACCTATTCCTACAAATTATTTTATAGCTCCAATAACCTTCCATTAAGAGCACTTCCAACCAAAACACCTTAAGGTCATTCGACAATAAAGAGTTCTGTTTTTGTGAACCACTGATTTTCAAACAGACCAAGTTTCTAGACTGTGTTTTGATCGTGTTTTTGTGTTATTTTACCTTTATTTTAAGTTAATTTCTGATATATTATGTTCTTCCCGTTTAGGTCACATGCCAAGTGACCATAATCCGTGGGTCTTCAGTGAAAGTGTAAAACAGGGAGGGTGGGGGGTATAAAAGGTGGTATATATGTGTCTCATTGCCTCGTAAACAAGGAATTTTATTAAAGTATTAAAAATTCTACCTATTTATAATTTAAAATAATATAACCTTATCACTTTTAAACTTATAGTAGATTTTAAAAAATTACTCACTTCAATGGCCGCATTGTATAAGGTGTCACTCTCGCAGTAGACTAGATTGCCGATGATGGAAAGATGCCGATCCCGGTTGGAGGTATTGAATATGGTTTTTCCCCCTAATGGTTTCCTACTCTCTCTCTCTTCCTCTCTCTCCTCTCCCTTTCTCCACACAAATATGGGTATACTTTCTCTAATCTCAACATTCCTCATCCCTAATCAATTATTGTAATAATTAATACATAAGCACATAACCCGAATGGTTAGTTAAACGCTGTGCTGATAAAATAAATAATATTAAATATATATATTTATTTTCACCTGTTATAAATATTTAACCGTGCACACATTCTATTCTATTATATTCTATTAAATATGTCTTGCGTTTAGCACCATTACACGTGTTACCTATTAAAATGTATGAATTACACGTGTTCAAAGAGTGGAATATATTTTGCTATCGACTTATGGCCTTGAGTTACAACTATCGCAAACCTCAACATAAGTGTTTAATTCTTGCTATTTCTGGCGGTGATATAACCTAAAAGTCATCACTACAGTCCAATTGTCACAGGTAGGGCTAGAAACGCTACTATATCTACTTTCACGCACTCATACGTCAAGCATATTAAATTGTAGCTGTCACTTGTGATATGTATTATTAATACCTATAAAATAACATTAATTACATAGTAAATGTAATCAATGATGATAGCGAAAAACATTTACTTGAATTTTCTAGAAGACGCTTTCTGTGAAGCTTGGATTGTATTCCAACTAAATTATCACCACTTTCCCTGGCCCATGTCAGCACATTATTGGCTCTGTTACTACACCTGGCCCATGTCAGCACATTATTGGCTCTGTTACTACACCTGGCCCATGTCAGCACATTATTGGCTCTGTTACTACACCTAAGCCCATGTCAGCACATTATTGGCTCTCTTATTACACCTGGCAGGTGTTTGGAAGCCTTACCGGCAAGGTTGGTTAGTCACTTTTTAGAACAGACTCTAGCTTGGAGCGTCCGGTTCAAACCCAACCAGGTCAAGGGTCAAGTTAAAATAGGGTGTACTGAGGATGGTTCTTCCCAAATGTTTTCTCTGTCTCATCCCAGGAAAATGTGAGTACGTTTTCTCTATCCACCTCAACAATACTACAATATATTTGCAGGTGTATAACCCAAACTGGTAGTGAGACGTAGGGCTATTTGCTCTCTCTTCATCATAGTGGTGTTTCCTCGCTCAGATCAAGTATGTGTCGAGTCCTGCTAAACAGATCCTGCGAGTGGAGGGTAAAGGTGTAACCCGAGGCAGGTTGTAGCTGTGTGCTGACAGGAGAGAGTGTGGGTGGTAGTATCCAGGGGCAACCAACCGCCCACACTCGCTACCAGTCGCCCCTGGGATATCTGTCCCGCAGCGCTCGACACCCACGTGTCTGCAGCCTCTCTGGCACAAGTAAACACAAACATAGTCGGATTGGCTTAGAAACAACCTTTCAAAGAATATACAGGATGTTCCGATTTATGGGGGATGTGACTGGAGTGTAGACAGCAGACCTCAAAACAACACAACAAGTCCTTAGGAACATATGTCCTATGTTTGCTGGCTCCCGAGATGAGGCCTTACAAGTTTCTGCTGGAATTGTTGAACCACTTGTAAGTGACGTATCACTGCTGGTACACAGACACAGCCTCATACTCACGGGTGTATCAAATATAACTAATAACATCTTTATCAGAATATTGGAAGGCCTTCCTTATCTTGGAAATCATCTAACATAAACATATGTTTTTAAGGACTTTCTGTGTTGTTTTTAGGTCTACTGTCCACCTCCAGTTATTTCCCACACACATTGAAACACCCTGTATATCTCAAATACAAAGAAGAACTATTGATAAATGTGTACTATCGAAAACCTGTCAAAATTAACACATTTTATAAAAATTGACTTCATAAAGCGTGACTTGATGTAATAACACATTTTTAACTGAAAAATACAGTTTTTCATATGGCACCCTAAACAAACCTTCAATTAAGTAAGTAGGTCTTCCTTTTTCATATTTTATGAAAATTCTTTAAAATGTACACATTTAAAAATAAATGGTACAACACGGTCGCACAAGTTTTCACTTCACTCCGTTACGTATTCAAAATTGAACCGGATGAAATGCATCTCATGCAGTGAATGGCTTCATGAAACCTGATCAATTATTGATATTATTGATCAAGTATTGATTGGGGTCAAAAATAAATCTTCCCTGAGAGAAGAAACAGGTAGTAAGAATTTGTATCAGAATGGTATCCAATGGTAAAATAATTTCTATTGTTATTATTACTAGTACTATTAATTTTTTGTAATCATAACATTTATACTAAACTATTTAATAACAATTAATTAGAACCAAATGAAGTTCACATTTATTTTCAAAGAAAATAAAACATTTTTGCTAGCTTTACGCAATTTTTACTACCTGGTGGAAATAGATTGAGTAAAATTAAATTTTTGAAAATTGTATTGTCTAATCCAAAATAAAATCAATATGAATATCATTAAAATTGCTTATCATACCAAAAAACGCATTTGTAAACGTATTAAACATTCAATTATCAACGATTTTTCCCTAGATTGTGCGCAATCTTGTAAAGCAGCCTCACTTATAGTAAAAAACACTCTAAGAGATATCCATTTTGAACAAAGCCCTTAAGGCCATTATAGAACCATTTCTAATTTTTAAAAGTATCTGTTATATGTTACTCTTAATTAAAGATATATAATAAAATAACGATTTATGACAATTTTTAGGGCACATAAAACATGATCGGATCATATCTTCAAGGTATAAAAATGTCTATATTACATTATTTTCTCTATAGTAAGAAGTAAAACACACATAAAGGTTGAATTCGCTAATATATTGCAAAGTTTCACGTGAAATGTTGTGGTTCTGATATAAACGTAAATGGTTAATAAAATCTATCTAGCTTTCCTCAAAAAAATCAAGTCATGGTTTGATAAGTTTATAATAAAACATGTTTGGGGTATATTCTTGCATAAGGCATAGATAATAGCGAATAGTGCATAGTATATAGTGCTCAAGTAGTTGAAACATTATTTTCAATGATTACGTTCATAATCGATACATATTGTAAGTGAATAGTGCACAATGGCTAAAGTTGATTTAACTTTATATTTGTATACGTTATGCATGGACTCAAGAATAGATAGCCCAGCCAATGAGAATGCGAGTGTAAGCTCTAGCCAATTACACGCCAGTATACACACCAGACTGAAATTAGCTTCTGTGTCCAAGTTTGAAATTCCTTGTGGTAGTCAAAACCTACTTGTTTTATGTTAACGAGTTTTTCTTTGTCTTAATGTCAATGTTTACAATCGCGTAGGTGAAAATAAAGGGGAAATATTCCATTTTTGATTTTTTTATTGAGAAGTAGGTCTACCATAATAATCATGGCAGTAGTAGATTTCATCGTATGACACATATGACCGGGGGGGACTTTGACATACATGTTCGGTCACCTGTATGTAGTCTACTAGCAGCTCTGGTGGCGTAGAGCGTCACTAGGGTACACCATAGGAGGTTGTATACACGTTGTACCCGCAAGTAGATGATAGTTATAATGATGTTGTGTAGCCAGGGTCAGTCTTAACCTTACTTAAGCCAAATTAACCAAACCCCGGTGACAATTGGGGTCATTCCAAAGGTACCAGCTGGGAATCGAACCATGAATCCTTAGTCTCGCAGCCAGGTGCTCTGACCACTATACTACGGGGCCTGTTAGTAATAAAATCAAAATGAAATACAAATAAAATTGAATTTAATAATACTGGTGCCACTTAAATTAGGTTAATAATTTCAAGTTTCAAAGGATACAGTTTAATTAAAGTTGGTTTATGAGTGAACCCTTTAATAAACTAATTTTAGAGACTTTATTTAGTAATACAGATAGGTTAGGCCATTTTATGTTAATGAAATACATTGGACATTGGTTGGGTTTTATACACTACGTTTATTTATAGAGCGTTATCATTTTCTTAGGAACTGTGCACTGTAAGTTTTAAACTATTTACTACTAGCTATGCGTTGTGGATGACTATAAACCTAGCTCGAGAAAAGTTAGTGTTATTTTAATGGTTTTGAGGCTCCATAATTTGTGTTCGCTTAGTAAATACGGCAGTGTGGGCTTATATGCCTTAATATACGTGAATCTCTTAAGCGTTTAATGTTTTTACTTTTACAACCATTACTGTTTCCAGCTTGTGGCCCGAGTCAGTTTTTTATTCAAGCCAAATATTTTCCATTACAGGCTTGCTAGGCCTGTCGTAGCTTCGTATGCCTTATAATCTAACCTAAGACTAGGACAGGCACAACATTCAGTCCATACATTTTTCGGCCATGCTGGGAATCGAACCCGGGACCTTTAGCTCAATAAACAGATATGCTACCGACTGAGCTAGGGTAACACCTTAATGTAACTATTTGACAGTTTCCTCCCGTTGTAGTCTCTGATATTTACATTCTGGGGTTATATCAGGTTGTGAGAGTGTATGACTTGGAGACGAGTGCCATCAGACTCGAGAAGAGTAGGCTACGTAATATAATGACCTGTATTGATTACTTCAACCATTTCAATTAAAACACACACAGCACAGATGAAAACAATCTACCTCGCTTGAGCGAAATAAGAATATTGCGCGGCTTGTTAAAATAAAGTTTTAATGATCGAGTTCACTGTCTTTTTACCCTGTCATTACACCCGATCTCATTTCATTATATAAATACAGGGTGTACCGTAGCTTGTGGGGCTCTTCAGTCGTCGTGTCATAGAATACCGCACACTTTCAAAGATACATTGTATTGAAATACTTTAATTAAGGCCAAAGTTTGTCAGTTTGAGCACTTGCTATAGTGATAAATAGCTCCACATTACCCCGTACAAACATTACTCTAACTTGTAAACAAAGTCAAATGAGACACATGTTTATGTAGCCTACACTCTTTCCATTGTTATTGTGTCTCCTGTTCCCACATGTTACGGTACGTTTCTGTTTTGGAACACTATTATATCCTTATATATGTTTTGTTTATTTTTATAACGTTATTATAACATGGAATTAAAGATCTAATTTATTGCGATGACAATATTTACTTTAACATTGAGTTACTAAAAGTTAATTTTGTAAAGAAAAAATGATAATGACTCGCTGAACCCTTTCCTTCTCCAATATTATTTACTGCACCCCTTCCTTTACTTACCCCTCGTGTGGGGTTCTATCTTAGGGACAATACTTCTAATCTTCATCTATCGAACATATTTATTAGTTATTAATAATAATATTTAGCACCACGTCTGGGTTATACGCTTAAGTAGGCCTACTAGTTACGCTTAAGTACTATTTACGCTAGTGGATTAGGAATTAGGAATGGATTGGGAGGGTTGCATTTAGAGGAAGTGAACCCGCATTTGCGTGGAGGGAGAGTGGAAAACCATTTAGGAAAACCACCCCCAGTTCACCCGACTGAGATTCGAACCTCGATCTCCCCGTCCTCGGCGGTCGAGCTCAACACGACTAGCGCGTTAGCCAACTACGCCACTGCGGCGGGTTATTAGTTATTAGGATTGGTTATCAGTATTAGTGCTTTATTGACCAGGAGTGCTCTGACAAACATCCCTGCCCCAATTTATCGAATTTGTCTGAATTCCCACTTTCCATAGAAGCTTGAGTTAAGATCTTTACGAGATGAGCTGACATTTTTTAAAGCCTTACATGACTTAATAAGTATATTGAATTCTTATGTAGATCAGAAGAAATCTTTTGACAGTAAAAACATGTACTATTGAAATTTTAATAAATCCCTTCAAGCTATTTGATCTTAACTGTCACATTTAAAATGTCATATTAATACCTATCAAATAATATTGATAATTTAATAAAATAATATCAATATGGACTGCAAAAATATGTTTGTATTTTCTAAAAGTTTCTTCCTACCGGAATCATACCATAGTAATAATCACTTTTCTTTGACCTTGAAATCTCTTCTCTGGTAAGATCTCACGTTTATAACTTAATGGCCGTGTGTTAATATGTAATATTCATTGTATTAACAATTAAATAGCCATTTTGGTAAATAATATTTTGGAAATGGAGTGGTCAAGTGGTATCCACGATTACCTTAATGTTTTTTTTAATCAGCGAATTCAACATTTTTATGCTTCTTTTACTTCCTATTATAGATAAAATAATGTAATCGAGAAATATATAAGTCTTGAGGTTATGATTGCAATGTTTTAAACGCCCACAAAGTGTTCATAAATCGTTATCGTATTCTATCTTTCTAATTAGAAGTAACAGATAAGATTTTACAGTACCGCTTCTTACTACCCATTCAGCTTATACTATTATGTCCTAATTACATTAGCCTCGATCTCCCCGTCATCGGCAGTCTAGTCTATTGCAAGAGTAGCGCCTTAAACCACGCGGCCACTGAAGTGGTTAACTTAACTGTTGAAAAGATTACTTATTTAGTCACAATATAAGGTGACCACGTTGCAAATATTCAGAAATTCCACAGCTTATTTAAAAACATGGATTCTATCCGAAATGAGTTTAAAGGTAGCAACACGACCCTTCCACGATTAAAAGCCTTACGTTCTAAGTCTTACTATCTAAAGCTGTAAACAATTAGGTGAAATAAACTCGCTCGCAACGACAATTCAGGTGAAGGGTCTCAGTTCTGAGATCAAAGTAAATGATTAGAAACAGATCTAGTTTTCTCAAACAAATAGTTACGATCGAGGATACTTTTAGTGGTTTTGAATGTTCACTGTTCAGAGCAGACACTCCTGTAAGAACTACTTCAGTGTGAGGATATTTATTTCCGAGTAGGAATTTTCAGACTAGACACTACTGTAAGAACTACTTCAGTGTGAGGATATTTATCTCTGAGTAGGCGGCGTTGTTAGTCTAATGGTTTCTCCCATCAACTTGGCAGCTAAGATGACCACAGAAACAGTCAACTCAAGACTCTCACACTGGTTTGTTTGGGAGAAGGGGGCTCATATATTCAACATACAACAACATTACTCCATTTAATTGCTGTTCAAACATAAACAAATCAAACAATTACTTTTATTTACATCTCCTGCAAACTTCAAACTCACGTTTTCATCAAACATTTAAGTAAAATGTCTCACCTTCTTGGCCGAATGGTCTAACGCACTACTTGCAGTAGACTAGACCACCGATGACGGGTAGATCGAGATTCGAATCGTGGTGGGATGTACTGATTTTCTTCCCTCAAATTGGTTTTCCACACTCCCTTCATGCAAATGCTGGTACACTTCCTATAAATATAATCTCCTTAATACCTAAAACCATCAGCGTAATTATTACATAATCGTATAACCAGAACGGGTGTTAAGACAAATAAAAGACAAAAAGAGTTGTGTAAAAATAATATTTGAGCTGCTAACATTCTTAGAAGATATAAAGGTCAATAATTAATAAGTGTCATTCTTAGTAAAATTAACATTTGGAATGACTAATACTATCAGAAATGCTTACAATCAAGTTTCATTAAAACATTAAAAATATTCTTACTGCTGGATATTATCTTGACGATACTTCATGATACTATCACAGGGAATCATAAACACATTCTGGTCTTGTTGCTGTGACTTTATTTCACGTACATGTAAATAAGAAAGATAATATATTTCCATTAGTTTTGATTTTAACTTAATAGGCACATACATTAAAATGTTTTTATAGGAAGAGCTTTGACTGACAGCTAGAAACACTCCAAGATCTACTTTAAGGTATCCATACTTTAAGTCATGTGTCTGCAGCTGTGACTTTTAATAGATAATATCAAATTTATACCATAACACCAATTATATAGTAAAATATTATTAGTTTCAGCCAAAAAGTTTGTCTTTTCTATAGAGCTGTGCGAGTAGGTCTTAGTCACCTCGAGTCGAATTTAAATGAAAACCTTGAGTTTTTTTTGAGATAAATTATTTGTACAATAAATATCTTAAGTTGAATTTCTGTAATGTATTCATGATTCTATAAATAATAATTATACATATATTTTTTAATTATAGTTTTTTGTGAAAAAATATATAGTCAGAAAAATTCAAATTTTTAAATAAATTTAATATAATTACATAGTTTTTAAAATAAGACCAAAGAAAATATCGAGGGACTTTAATTCCTATAAAATTATATCTTTAAATTGAATAATATTAATTAAACTAGGAATTTTTGAGAAAAATATCGAATATTCCAAGTACTCAGATTTTTCGATTTTTGTAAAAATCTTTGAGTCGAGCTCGAGCAGCTACTGAAACCAGACATCAACTCTAATGTTCTAGAACTCGTACACCCATAATTTTCTAAAAGGTCCTTATTATAATTATTAGAGAGCTCTCTATTAGGAAACACAGAGCAGTTCAGTTGATACTGTAACGTATAATAACCGGTTGAAAGGCCATTATACCCCAACTAGGTGTTGTGGAATGAGGTAGAGTCACTTCAAGGTGACTACAATGGCTATAGCAGAGTGAGAATGTATGTATCGATAAAAATAGTTTTAAATGAAGTATGTAGGATAAATACAAGGGAGGCCAGGAAAACGATGGGAGGAGCAGATAACAGAAAGTTTCCAAGTGGGAGGAGAAGAATGGAAGTAATTAAAGGAGGAAGATTGGTGGAAGGATTAAGGAAGATGGAAGCATTTTACTAAAATGATCAGGCCAAAGGCTGGAGAGAGTTATGATGATGATGAGTTTAGAATGGTAAAATTGTTGAAGTTAAATCTATCTAGTATCAGATGATAGCTCTTCTTTCAGAGGGTTACTCAAGTCTCAGAGGGTCACTCTAGTCTCAGAGGGTCACTCTAGTCTCAGAGGGCATCTCTAGTCTCAGAGGGTCACTCAAGTCTCAGAGGGTCACTCTAGTCTCAGAGGGTCACTCAAGTCTCAGAGGGTCACTCAAGTCTCAGAGGGTCACTCAAGTCTCAGAGGGTCACTCTAGTCTCAGAGGGTATCTCTAGTCTCAGAGGGTCACTAAAGTCTCAGAGGGTCACTCTAGTCTCAGAGGGTATCTCTAGTCTCAGAGTGACACTCTAGTCTCAGAGGGCCACTCAAGTCTCAGAGGGCCAATCAAGTCTCAGAGGGCCACTCTAGTCTCAGAGGGTCACTCTAGTCTCAGAGGGTCACTATAGTCTCAGAGGGACACTCTAGTCTCAGAGGGCCACTCAAGTCTCAGAGGGCCAATCAAGTCTCAGAGGGTCACTAAAGTCTCAGAGGGTCATTCTAGTCTCAGAGGGACACTCTAGTCTCAGAGGGACACTCTAGTCTCAGAGGGCCACTCTAGTCTCAGAGGGTCACTCTAGTCTCAGAGGGTCACTCTAGTCTCAGAGGATCACTCTAGTCTCAGAGGGTCACTCTATCCTCAGAGTGTTGTTCATTCTTTTGTGTCACATTTTACAACCCGTGTTTAGCTATATTGATGATGAATGGCAGTGAAAGGATTAATTTGGTGAAAAATTCACCCCCATTTACGGTAAAGGAAGAGATGGAAACTATTTAGGAAGGTAATACTTTCAGTACACAAAGCTGGAATGTGAACCCTAACCTATCACCGACAAAACTATCATTTTGGGTTACTCGTTGCTTTTCATAAACAACCAGTACTGGTGGTAAAATACGTCAGTCTAATCTTGTTGGCCGTAATTGAGAAAACAGTGTTCGAGTACCAGCTGGATGTAATGTGATGGCTTTTACTAAACGGTTTCCCCTTTCACTTTTTACAAATGCAGGTTCACTTCCTCTAAATTCTCTAAATATAGAAAAATGTCTCCTTATTTAGGTCTTGCTGAGCAACTTGTTTAATAATAGTTTCTAATTTTTTTTATTCGTATCCACCTAAATATATAAATGAGGTTGAAACCATTACTTTAAAAAATATAATCTTTTAATCTTTAACATTTAATAAATCTATTAATTGAGCTGTGTGTTCCAATAAATATGCTACATTCAACACACTATGTACATCTTATACCAGACATTACTTATGTTACAACCTATTCGTAAATTTACACAGTTCATGATTCGGACAAATTTCTGCCCGTTACATGATTGGTCTCTTCCCTGACCACTTCACGGACAGAGCAAACAAGAGTCCGGATCATCACTTGTGCTACCTAGTACAACAAGTTCCATTTCATGAGATGGGCAAGAATTAATGCTATTTTAGTACAGCTAGTGAAAGGGTCAAGCGAAAAGGCCAGCTCACGGAACGAGGAGACATTTGCCCACTTCATGGATTGGGAATTTTCATTGTTGGTGTGTAACACAAGCATTTACATAGTTTTTAATCGATTTTTAAAATTATAAGATCCTTTCTACAACCCTAAGAGTCAACAAAGAGCTTTGAGCCGTACAGCAATCAAACCCTGTGTGACCCTTCCTCCAACCCTAAGAGCCAACAAAGAGCTTTGAGCCGTACAGCAATCAAACCCTGTGTGACCCTTCCTCCAACCCTAAGAGCCAACAAAGAGCTTTGAGCCATATAGCAATCAAACCCTGTGTGACCATTCCTCCAACCCTAAGAGCCAACAGAGAGCTTTGAGCCGTACAGCAATCAAACCCTGTGTGACCATTCATACAGCCCTAAGAGCCAACAAAGAGCTTTGAGCCATATAGCAATCAAACCCTGTGTGACCATTCCTCCAACCCTAAGAGCCAACAGAGAGCTTTGAGCCATATAGCAATCAATCCCTGTGTGACCATTCATACAGCCCTAAGAGCCAACAGTGAGCTTTGAGCCATATAATAATCAGACCCTGTGTGACCCTTCTTATATCCATGCTTAGAGTCGACTCAACAACTGCATCGTATGATTTCTCTGAGCTGAGTTCATGACGACGAGCAAAATGCTAATAAACGTCGACATTCGTTCAGGCGAGTGACGTCATTGCAGACGCCGACGCAACCTGGCAAGGGCGGTGCTAGGAAACGACCCTGTGATTTACGACAAGACGTAAGTCTCAAAGCCTTCTACAAACTAACCTATCAATGTCGCAGCGTTCTCACTTGGAACATTTGCTATGGAGAATGGATGTAGCACACACTTCTGAAAGGAACAGGCTCTGACCAATCAGAAGAAACCTTTATTATTAGTATCAGTTTTTACCACGCGTCTTACTAGTCAAACTAATGGGATAGTGTTAAGAAAGGTAGAGTTTAGAGTACATTTTCCCGCAAGCTTTTCCGTGGTGGGTAAGTAATAGATTATTCAGGAAGACATCATCTTAATAAACTCGGTTGGGATGCGAGCCTTGAGCATCTCATCAACGAAAAACGTGACTATATGAGCCTGACGCCTTTGTCCCCGTGCCTACCGATGCAGGTAACTTCATTCTAAGAAAACTACAAAGCCCTCGAACCAACCTATCCCATTCTATCTGGTGTGTGACCTGTTAGGAGCTGTGGTCACCCCCGAGGGGGTATGAGGGCCCCAAACCTCTTTCCTGGTGACTCAAAATGTTCAGTTCACATTTCTTGAGCACACAAATACTTCGATACTCTCAGGGCTAGAGCAGTATAGCCCAAGATTATACTTTAGTTTGTGGAAATATTAAGGAAGATAATTGAAATAAATAGTACAAAATTAATAATTTAAAAGACTGTAGAGAAAGTTTTATTTTAAAAATAGTTTCAGTTATGAAACTATTACTATGTAATGAATTAAAATAATTTAGTTAACAGAGATAAATTAGTATTAATAGATATTTGGGTGACTGATTGAAACAGATAGATATAACTGTGATTGTTTAAACTACGTGTTTTCCTGTGTTTCAAATGATCAGCTTGGCCAATATCTGTTCCGATATTCAACTCGATATTCAGATGGTGTAACTGTGCTACAAAGCTGTCAACTTACCTATAAGTTTTATTCACTAAATATGGTTCCTCATCCTCAATGTTTCGGCTACGTCAGACTCATACAATCCTACACATTTAATATCCCAACATTTCCAGGGCTGAAATATATCACTTGGCAGTTGCGTTTTTTCTTTCTCAAAATATTAATTTAACTTTCTAAGTGATGAGCGATTTTTTTGTTCTAGGATTTAGATAGAACAAGTTTCTTAAAAGCAAAACTATTAATATTGTTAGTTTTGATAATGACATTGGTCTTTGTACTTTCTCTCCACACCTCGGAGAGTAAGTATTGTGGTCGTCAAAAAAATTAACTCGAAATTTTGATAAATTTTGACGTTCCAGAACCCCCTGGAACAAAATAAGTGGTATGGAACTCCACACGTACTTTCTTGCTTCATTGTTTAAAAATTGAGATATTTACTCAAAACTCCTAATATATGTGAGACTAAATAATATACACTAGCATATCCGAGCGCAAATTGTACTATAATTACGTAAAACTTTTTTGACTCAGGGTTTTAGTTTTAATCATTTTATTTTTAAAGAATCAAAGTGTTCATTTGTATAATTGGACCAATAAAAAATATCAATGATGGGTCCACAAATACTTCGTATTAAAATTTTGACTTCTGGTTAAAATTTTAGAAATTTTATTAGGGGTTACACATCTTCAGGTCATCGCATTGCTATTAAATTTCTCATTTATAAATTTTGACCAATGAAAAAGGTAAATATTGAGTCTAGAATGATAGAGATAGATCATTGCTGTACAAATATTTCCCCTAAGAGATTAAAGGAAAAAGAACATAATCATTTTGGGAGACTTACTTACTCACTCGTCTATAGCATTAAATAATTATTGCGTAAATATTTAAGTAATATATCTGTACAACTAAAGCTCACAAAATTATATTAATATATTTACCAATATCTCAGAAACTATAAGATTTATAAAAATACATTTCAAATTAAAGTTTTTTATTTTTAATAGTACTACAATTTTGCAATGTTAAGTTATCTTGTATCTCAAATCGTTTCAGGGATATGGAAATTCCACTTCTGTAAAGTACCCTGTAGGTCATTTTCATGGGAAAATGAAATTAGCCATTTTGTTTATAATCTAAATCATTACCTAGATACGAATTTTAATCAAAATTGTTTGAGCCAATTTTGAGAAAATTGATAGTTTTCTTTTTGCCCTTTAGTAAACTACTCTTAATTTTAGGGTTAGACAGACACACAGACAGACAGATATACAGCATTACAAAAACAACTTTTTAGGGTTCGGGGGTTATGAAACGTCAACATCCATTAACATCTCGGAATAGATTTTTTTGACGGTCACAATACTTAACCTTTAGTGTTTGAAATTTTTTTTGAAATTTGAATGCTTCTATAAGTTATTTGGAGGGGTCCCCTTTCAGAAGATTTTTGAAAATTAGATGCCTTTAGAAGATATTTTGAGTAGTTCTCATATTTAATTAAAAAACAATCGGATTCCTTTAAAATCTATTCAAGGTTGTCCTCCCCCAGAATAATTCGAAATTTGGTTGCCCCTTGAAACAATTTAGAGTGATCTTGACCATATTTTTTTTTCGACAACTAGATGCCTCTAGAAGATTTTAAAGTGGTCTTCTTCATCATTTAAAAAAAAATATTCTATATATTTAGATACTATTTTGAATTATTTTCACCTGGACATTTTTTAATTTGGATACTTTTAGAAGCTATTTGGAATTGTTATTGCCTGATTTAAAAATAATAATTATTTATATCTCTAATCTATTTGCACCCATCCCAGAAAAATTTTCAGATTCGATACTTCTAGAAACTATTTAGAGTGGTCCTCTACCTGGAACATTAAAAAAAAAATTGAAAATCCTTAGAAGCTATTTGTAGTTTGATGAAAGTGTTTCAGCTTCAATTTAGAGAATATCAGAATATGTGAGATACATCTAATTTATTCCAGTATAGGTAATAGCTTCTCCTACACACCACTCCCCGCTTTCGTTATTACTAATTTTGAGTGGTCCTTTCCTAAATTTTCGGAAATTATATTTTTTTAAAAGCTGTTTAGAATAGTTGTCTCTCCGATGTAGGCCTATATTTTTAAAAATTTTGATTCTCCTAGAAGTTATTTGAAGTATTTCTCCTTAATACATTTTTAAAATTTTGATGCCTCTGGAGTCTAGAAGCTAATTTAAAAAGTCCTTGCCCAGAGATTTTTTAATTTAGATTTTCTAAAAGCTATTTGAAGGGGTCTTATGTCTGAAATATTTTTAAATTTGTTTGTTTCTAGAAGGTATTTAGCTTGTCCCTCGCCTGAATTTTTCTCGAAAATGAGATGCCCTTAAAATCTATTTGAAGTGGTCTTCGCTCGTCAATATTTTGAAAATTGGATCTGCTTGTAAGCTATTTGAAATGGTCCTCTTCTGGATTTTTTAAAAGTAGATGCCTCTAGCATATGTTTGAAGTGATCTTCTACTGGCCAATTTTTTAAAATTAAAGGCTTTCAAAAACTATTAGTAGTGCTTAACGCAAGAAAATTATTCAAAATTACAACAATCTAAAACTTATCTGGAGTGGCCCTCGCCTGGATTTTTTTTATTTAGATGGCCCTAGAAGCTATATAGAGTCCTCGTCGACTGATTTTTTTTCTTTTCAGTTGCACGACTCTAGAATCTATTTGGAGTGGTCTTCTCTAGATAATTTTTGAAAATTTAATGTAACTAGAAATCATTTGAAGTTTTATTTAAGGCAATCTTTTAGATTAATATTCGATATTGTTAGAGGATTTGAAATTTATCTAGGAGGGCATAAATTCCACGGGGCTAATTCATTCCAGGGACAATGCCCCCATTATCCCTCGGTTCCACCACCACTGACCCTGAGTAGCTTCATAAGAATATATTTCCATTTAAATTTCTTTATGGAAGCTATTTAGAGTAGTCCACGCCCGTTTTTTTAATTCCATATCTTTATATATTTATTAGGAATGATCAAATCAGAAGCCTCTAGAAGTTATTTAGAGCTATTTTTTAATTGTAATAAGAACTATATGCATACTTAACACACTAATTAATAATTTCTTACGTGTGTGTATGCTTGCCTCATTGAACACAATATTTCAAGTAACAAAAGGGGGACCTACTTGGGCCCTCTTCTGTAGACACGCCTATGGAAAAAAATTGAAGTTTTAAAATGTGTCGGTAATTGTAAAAGTGCGACTAGACTAGCCAAGAGGTTTGTAATTGGAAACGCCATAGTGACTGAAAATAAAATTCATTCTAAAATGTAATTGTTTAGTTCCTCAACATTGATTGAATCTCTGAATGGTCGTCGAACATCGAAAGAGTAATTGTTTGCCAAGCTTGATGGGGCACCATTTATGTGGCTAACTCAAGAAAGGGGGAAAGGAGTGCCAATAAATGGCCCTATGATCAGATTATCCGGAATTTCAGACTACCAGAGTTTTAATCTATTTTGTTGAAGTAAATCAAAATGTATTTAGGTTTGGCTTATTATCTTTATGTTGGTTAGATTAAGTTTAGATAAGTTCACTAAACCAAAATAAATTGATTGAAATAATTTTTTCTATGAATAAAATATAAATAAATAAAAGTTAAACTTCGAATTGCTTTGAAAATTATTAAAAACAGATGTTTATTTTATTTTAATATTTAGTGAAGAGCCAAGCGTTTTGTTTAATTCCTTCTAAAAAAATCTTATTGATAAAGTATTTTCTTATTACCTTGTCCTTCAAACATTAGTACGATTTTTATTCATACAGTATTAATATTTAACATAATCTAGTATAAGCTACATAATCTATTTTAATATTTTTGGTCAAGTATTTATATTAAAATTTAATATTTTATGATCCCTAAAACCAATAAAACCAATTATATACAGTAGTTATGTTGACAATTTAAAACTAATAACATACAAAAGTATATGCTACTGTAAATGTGCTGAATGAACGACCCTAACATTATTTATATTAATATATATATATTATCTTATTTATTATGTAAAAAACTCCAACATACACACCTTATGTGTTTATACAATTCCAATATAGTTATTTTGAATTAAGGAGGCCTATACACCATTCACAGTAGGAATTATTTTGTGAAAGGTCTTTTTTCCTACCAAAATTCTACTATATAATACCTTTCTAGTAGGGAAAAAGGCCTTTCAGAAAACAATTCCTACGCTGAACAGACTTTAAATAATAAGGCCATTTTAGAAAAAATTAAAATGGCCTAAATAATTAAGGCCATTTTAGAAAAAAATAAAATTTTCAAAATTTGTCTTCAGTAAACGAGCTTTAAATTAATTAATTTTAGAAAAATCAACCTACTTTACTATATATAGTGTAAAGTATACAAATTTAAAAAAAATCAGCAAGATAATTTTGAAAAAAAAAAATTGAAAGTTAATTTCTCAGCAAACTAAGCCTTATCTTTAAATGCTTACTTTTTCAAGAAAAACAATAAATTTGAATTACTTATCACTCAAAAAACTACTCTGATTCTTATTTTAAATCAAATCATGTGTGCCATTTTTAAAATATTGCAGTGCTATTGGTCGTTTCAAACAATGCCGATATCCTCTTTAAACACAATCGTTAAATCCCATTTTTGAAATATTTCAAATTTTTAAACATTAGTAATCTGTAAACTATCCTTAATTTGGGGGCTAAAGACAAAATCAAAAATTGAATAAAATCTTTCAAACCATCTCAGCTCTATCCCTTATGGTGGACAGACAGAAAGAATGGTAAAAGCCACTTTTTAGGGTTTGGTAGCTACAATCACATTTTCATAAGAAGATCCCTTTATAAAATATAAGCTTTTTTTGCAGCAATGATAGCATTTTACTATTTATTAATGTTATTTTAAAGGTATTGAGAATATAAAGTGATAACTGTAGAACATATGACTTGACATATGGATATGTTAAAGTAGATATAGTAGCTTTTATAGCTGTAAAACCCAGTCGTAAAAAGATTTAAACTAAGGGATAGAGCGATTAATACCGTGTGATCACTGGTACATACCTTAATTATTTTTAAAGTGCTGTGTAGTTGTACTGAAATTGATAATCATTCTTGTAAACATAACCTAATTTGAGTATTAACTAAAAGATCCGCCATATTGAGTCGACAAGTTTCGAATAAATGTAATGTGTACAGTCAGAATTGTGCTTGAATATCAGTTGCACTGAACTCTCCTGGTTAGCTTCGTGGTAAAAGCCTAATTTCCAGGATTTGTCCCACTAAAAATGGCAGATAGCAATAGTGTAACAATTTATAAACCAAAATATCATGGTTAGTCCTCCGGCCCCCACCAAAATAATATTTATGATCCGCCACTGATCAATGCTATTCCTATAGAAGATCTGTCTTGATGGAGAGTGGGAAGCTCTTAACATGCCTAACCGAGGTTATAACCCCTACCTTACCATACGGGGCAAACCAGACGAGTTAGACTATGCGACCATTGAGGTGAGTGTTAAGGAAGAAGCGGAACTGGAAATTATTGATTTTATTTTTCAAGATACATTTATGATGAAGTATTTGTGTGATATATATCTCCCGACCAAATGAACGTAGTTAAAATACTACCAACTATCTGTCGGAGGTACCCTCCATCTACTGGCAAGCTTCTCTTCACTATTCCACTATGATGTAACTTATTATATAGGGTCATAGTGTAATATTTCGAGATAAGACTGCTACCTTTCAGGGTAAATGGAGTCGATCGATGGGCCGGACAAGGAATAAACTCCCTGGAAGTTCGTCAACAGCATACCATGCAGCTGACCTGTGACATAGTATGCCAATTAGTGAGAAAATATACCCGCATTAGCATGGAGGGAGATTGGGAAAAGTCCCTCAGAACACGTGACCAAGATCCAAACCCCTTCCCTGCTTATCCTGTATGATGCTATCTGTAGAATTATAGCGTTTAGTAGATCTTCAATAAAATTGGTTTATTGATTTATCACAAATATATTATTAATTACTATTTTTAATAAACACACAGTTAAATATGAAACACATAATATATTTACTATTAAACTCTTGTATTATTAAATTTATAAACTTATTTATTTTTTACCCGCCTCGGTGGCGTAGTTGGCTAACGCGCTAGTCGTGTTGAGCTCGACCACCGAGGACGGGGAGATCGAGGTTTGAATCTCCGTCGGGTGAACTGGGGGTGGCTTTTACTAAATAGTTTTCCATTCTCCCTCCACGCAAATGCGGGTTCACTTCCTCTAAATTCAACTCTCCCAATTCCTAATCCATTAGCGTAATTAGTACTTAAACGTACAACCCGAACGGGTAGTAAGACGCGGTGATAAATATTATTAATATTATTATTGTTATTTATTATTTGAATAAGTTGGTTCTAAATGGATGGCCGACTACGCATCAATGTAACTTTGGTCCAATCTAAGGAAGGATATTTAAAAAAATCAAAACTTTTATTTTCACAGCATTGATATTTTAGAGCAAAAGTAACAGATAAAGCTAACAAGACTCGATGTTAATTTGGTAACTTTTAAAATCGTCTAATGCACTTCTTCCTACCAAAATACTACTATAGACTAAGAGGGAGTGGTGAGGGGGCAAGAAGATGTTAGAAATACTTTAGCCAAACTTAAAATTATAAATAATCGTGATTGGAGATACAAATATTTCACTAAAATAAAATCAAGTAATTATAAAACAATAGCATAAAAATGTTTTAAAATTTTGTATAAATGGTATTCAAAATGGTATTCAGATCAATTTATTTCTTCCTTAATTTAACTAAATTACAGTAATTATTTTTATATGTTTTCAATTATGTCTAACAATCAAGTAATTAAAATATGTTAATTTACTGGGTTATAGAGGTTTAAAATTTGCTGAAAATCGTCATCTTGAACTATTTTAAATTGTGCAAATGATAGTTTTTTAATGATAACCCGTGACCTATTCATGTCTCAAAATATCGGTCCGCCAAACCATCAATATGTTTACATCTCAAAATAGGTCCAAGATGACGTCAACAAATATATACGCCCTTTCAAATTATGTTTTACAAAGACCAAATTTAGCGATTTCAAGGGCTATTTATAACCGTATGTGAATCTTTACGCTCTAAATGGTCAATAATCGTTTTCCCTCAGTGTTGAATGACCGATGGATGCGATAATTATTAATTTACCGTTAGCTTGACAGTGTTGTTTCGGTGGCTCTCTGTGATGAACACGTTCTAAACGCTACCCTCCTATCAGGGTGCTTGAGGGGCATTTTCTCCCACTTCTACTTTGCATGAATGTGAAGCTTTAGAAGTGGGGGTGGGGGAGTGATTTAGGTTCAAAACTCTTTCCC
>CABFWO010003521.1:25257-85128 GCA_902155825.1 Timema genevievae
CGGTCCCGGCACAGATTTATCTGATTACCAAACCCTTCCTTCACCTATGACAAGACGTGTATTAATCACAACTTGTGAATGTGAGGAATGACAGGCCTCCACCGTGGTTCGGATTCCACGTTAAACTGTAGGTCCTCCAATTCATCTCACAATCACCATAACATTACACATTAGCGTAAGTGCGTATAACCCGAACGGGTAGTAAGACGCGGTGCTAATAATAATAATAATAATAATAATAATAATCATATAATAATAATACATGGCTGTAAAAATTTAATAACAATCATTATTATGATTAGTAATTACTATATAGATCTTATAATCTATAATATTTATAGAAAATACCTCTAAATAGTGATAGGTTTGGGTTTGTATCCCGTATACCAAGGTGTTTGAACATAGTTTAGAGATATTTTTGCATTCCTTTCGCTAACTATCCTCAAATTATTGTAGGTTTTCAAAAAATCACATTATTTTATTATTGACAGGAAGGTCGGGGTTCAAATCCTGCTCGATTGAAATGTGTTTTTTTCCTCAATATTTCTCATACACACACACACACACACACACACACACACACACACACACACACACACACACACACATATATATATCTTTTGCACTCAGATACATTAATTTTACTCTCTCCTCTCATTAGATGGGGCGGAATAGATATGTTTGACTTGCTATCATTATTCGCAAACAAATTATCTGCGTGATTTTAATAGTGAAAGAATCTTACACATTTAACAGCGTTAGCTCGTCTAGAGCCATCATTTATACATGTGTGCGTGGTTAACTGTGAGGGTGGAGTGGGAGTACAGTGAATCTGTATTCACTAGCCTCGGGAATAGTCGGCTGTCCTCAGCCAGCGTCCTAGCTATGAGCCCCGTTTACAGCTTGGTGACCGTTGCCAGGCTATTCGCCATGACATCATTTTGTAGCGGTGAAAACGGGTGTTTAGTTACTTTCAAACGATACAGTACAATAGTTTTTTTAACCCAAAAATCATTTTTGAATGGTTTTTTCTGATGCATTTAGGATTGACTGTGTAAAGTATTTTTTAAGTGCAGAATCTATTGACATTTTAATATTTATTAAAAATAAATTAACCTTCGTAAGTGTACGGGCTTTACAATCACCAAGATGTAAAGGCATGGCCCAACAATCACTTGTGAGACTACATTATGGTGGGTTCAATGATAATAGTTTGAATAAATGGCCAAAGGTTATTACTACTATTTGGTTTATTAAAGTAAAGTGAAATAATACAACGGTCGTCATTGTGATGAGGGTTGGGGTTTAGCTGTCACCCGGTCAACTGTAAGTCTGGTCATTCCCTATATCACATCCTAAGTTTTGGTCTAAGTCCACGAATCCTCTAATTAGTTGTCGCACACAGTCACTATGTTAAAACGCACATGGTAAGTGTCTTACAACTCTTTATGACACTAACACACTCTCTAGAAACTGCTCATAGCCAACTCCCTGCAGCCAAATCTCTAGAGACCAGCTCTAGAACAACTAGTATCTGCTATCCATAGAATATTCCTTCAATGACGGCATAGAGCACCAATCAACTGACTTCTATCCATAGCACAAGATCAAGTGATAGCTAAGACAGCGATTCAAACAAATCTATCACTGCCGTCAACTGATCTAATATCTAAAATGTGGACGTGCCGTTCTGACATATAGCACTTCACTTACAAGCAACCGGTGACAGGAAGCCCATACAATAGATACAAATATAGTTAAGACTAATTCACTAAGTTGAGAGCATTACACTCATTATTTTTTATTTTTAAGAAACACATGCTCAAAAAAATTTGTAAGTAAAATTTAATCGATAGTAAACTATCCTCAAAGAATTTTTTAGTTTATATTAAATGATTTCAATAAGCTAACCATTAAATAAAAGCCACATTATGTAGTTAATTATAACCACCCTTGTACAGTTTTAAATAATATTCAGCCACTACTAAGCTACCATCAAAACTAAGTTCTGTTTCATTAGAACTTAGAGCAAGTTTTTTTTTTCAATAAACTACCCAGAGTTATAGGAAACACATGTTCACGCGTGACTTTACCCGAATATCGTCTGAAAAAAATTTATGTTCTTTTAGATGACCATATACAATTATTAATTATAGTTGTAATTCCCAGATACCCATTTTGAATTAGTAAAATGAAACAAGTTGCATTGGCTGATTCAGTTTTGAAATTAATTAAATATATATACTTTGACTTAAAACCAATACATAATGAGTGTGCCTCTTTGAAAAGTACATATTTTACTCATGAGTCATGAGTGCGAGTCATCAACCTTGGCCTATTCCTGTATTGACATGTCAATTCAGCAATCTGGCATCAGGTATGAGTCACTACCCTTCAACGATTCCTGAATCGACATGTTGAGTGCTAGTACAGAAATAGATTCTTACGTGATTAGGAGGATTGCGGCATTCTGGGATGGGGGACTGACCACCTCCCTCTCAGTCTATGTGTAACTTCTATTGGGAGAGGATTCCGGGCAAGATCCCCAAGGGGTGAGCCTTCCAACCAATGAAATGCGACAAAGGTGCCCCATAATAAAGGAGGCAGAAAAACAGTACCAACGTCCTCCCATGGATTCGAACCAATGGGGCACACTACCCCCACCAAGGCTTGAATCAATGGGATATACTAGCCATTACAAAAAATCACAACTTCCTTACATTATTTTTATGGAGTGGTGCGAAGCCAATACCCTACAGGGAAATACTAATTTAGATCAAAACCCCCAACATGAGGTTTTTTTTGGAGGGGTGCATGATTGCCTAACATACAATCTTTAAAAATTAAATGGCAGCAGAAAATAAGTGAAATTGGTACCGGGGTCAATGACCTCTGGTAAACACAATTACGTCCCCGGGAAAAAGTTTTAGACCGGTCAGCGAAAGAGGTGTGCTAAGGGGTCTTACGTACTACTACTGGCAATGACATGGCTGTCAAAATATGATTAACCTTCAAAAATTATACTAGGTTGTGAAAGGTTTTATTTGATGTTGTTTTATTCATGTTGGCTTGCCACCCAGTGACACGGGTGACGTAGTTCTGCCATCACTGATTTATACTACTCTAGCATCGAACTGGATCATTATGATATTAAACTTAAATGATATAAATAAAAATTTAGGCTTAATACATGTATAGTAATTATAAATTATAAAAAATACTAAACTTTTATATTCACGTTATCAAATAACAATTTCCAAACCTTTGTAGCTAGAAAAAAGTTTCCCAAAAATAACATAAATTTGAAAATACCTACCAGAAATATTTGAATGGTATCGACTCTCATATAGATTACCGGGGTTTGACCCCCATCCAAGGTGCCAAATGTTTCTGTTTTTTTGGTCTCGTTATTTATACAGATGCGTTCTGGCACATTTCCATGAAAAAAAACAACCCTTTGCCTCTTTCTGTTTGTTGAGACAAGATGGTTTAAGTGCGAGTTAACTGGAGTTGGGACGATAACATAGTAAAATAAATTAGATAAAGCAATTATTTCGTATACCTTGTAGTGCAACACATAACTTTGCTGTCTATTAGGTCTTTTACTTGATTTTATAAATTGTAAATACGTGTTATAAAATGTTTGATGTTTTCCAGTAACACCAATGCACGTAACAACTTTAATAGCCTACTAGCTATTAGCTAATACTACTTTTAATTGGTCTCTTAAAGTTATAAGCATACACATTTAAAAAACTATTAACAAAAAATATTAATAATTTAATGGTCAGTTTACCATTGTAAATGGAATATTTCACAAAACCTCACTCTCCCTCTTACAACGGTAAATTAACCATTGAATTAATTTTTTATTTAAAATTAATTATTATTTTTCAATTTTGTTTTATTATCGTTTACCAGCCTCGGTGGCGTAGTTGGCTAACGCGCTAGTCGTGTTGAGCCTGACTGCCGAGGACGGGGAGATCGAGGTTCGAATCTCGGTCGGGTGAACTGGGGTGGTTTTTCCTAAATGGTTTTCTACCCTTCCTCCACGCAAATGCGGGTTCACTTCCTCTATTCAATCTTCCCAATTCCTAATCCATTAGAGTAATTAGTACTTAAGCGTATAACCCGAACGGGTAGTAAGACGCGGTGCTAAATAATAATATATTATCGTAAATATTTTAAAATTATTTCACCTTCCTAAATTCCCAAATTTTCTAATAAATACTCGCGACACCTTTGAGATGTGAGACGGAATACAGAGGATTGTGTGTGCCAAGAAAGGGGACATTTAATCATAATTATTGAAACATTGATTTTATAATTTACTATAGTTTAGTTTTGATTTATTCAAAATGTTCTTTAAATAGGTGGTAACCTCCTCCACTTCACCCCATACGTGTAGGCACCCCGTCCCTGCCCCATAAAATCAATGTTGTACCCAGTTTGACAGCAGCATTAAAGTTTAAAATATATAAGCTACCATAAATAGGGGACACATCAATCACACATTAATTTTTCAATCTTGTTATACAGGAGTACCAGGAGGTTACTTTAAGAAAAGTTCCTTTGATAGATTTAGATTAGAGAAAAAATAACTATTTGATTTCAAATGGTTATGAAGATGTTATTTGTCTTGTATTTATGTATGCTTTTAAGTCCAATTTTCCATTCTTCCTTGATCACCTAACTAGACTACACAGAACACACATGACCGGACGCTGCACTATATTGTACAGTACATCACATTGTCTAACCGCGCACTAATTCCTGGTACAGTATACTATTCTCACATTATTGTTTGTTGAATACGCCGGTTCCAAATTGCACAAATCTCTGGCACAAGCAACAGAATCCAATATTCTAAAATAGAACTGAGTTGAAAATGGTCCCAAACTGATTGTCCTTTTCTCCTGCAAGTTACATTTGTGGAGCACTCTTAACTTTAAATTTTACGAATGATTTTATAGTTGAATTTTTGTTCCTTGTCTGAAACCCATTCCAATTCTTTTTATAAATTATTTAATAATTTATTCCTAGAATATTGGATATTTTTAAGGATTAAAGGATTCAATGATTTTAAGGATTCATCCTTTTTTTTTAACAATGCGTCTTACTACACGTTTGGGTTACACGCTTATGTAATAATTACGCTGATGGGTTAAGGATTAAGGAGATTGAATTTAGAGGAGTTGTACCCATATTTGCGTGCAGAGAGGGGGAAACCATTTAAGGGAATGTACCTTCAGTACACCCAACAATGATAAAACAACGATCTCCCCGTCATAGGCATCCTAGTCTACTCAGGGAGTAGCGCCTTAGACAATGCGGCCACTGAAGTGGATAATCCTTAATTTAAGCTACATGTTGTAATAAATTAAATACATGGTTTAAAATTATCGTTTGTTTACAATTCTAAGTCTAAGTTTAGTTGAAAGTACTCATTAGAAATATAAATAAATAAATAAATAAATATATACGTTAGACCGTTTTGTTCACAAATTGTTGCTCATACACATTTTATGACGAAAGGTTTTGTTCAAGATTCATCCATCAAACTCTTCTAACACTTATACACTCTCTGACATCAATTTAAATGTCTAGTCTGCATTCGAAGCGAAGAACAAAGGAGTACATTTAATTAAAATAAATGGAAATCTTCAGTTAGTTAAGGGAGTTATTATTTCCTTGCTGCCCGTTCGAGCAATCTGTTATTCACATATTCAAACTAATGAGGTGTAGGCGAGGAAGGTGTAATTTAGTTGAGGTGAACTAGCTTTGAAACAATTAGAAATACAACTTCAATACTACCAAGCGGAATTTGAACGTTGATAATTTACGAACCAGACAAGACAGGACTGACGCCTTTGTATGTATATTCATTGATGTGAGTAAGTATTATTTTACCTCATGAGTTTTTATTCAATTAAAACGGGCAAGATTATCAGAATATTTAAGCAATGAGGTGATGTCTATCGTGAAAAAAATTAAAATGTCATAAATATGAATATTTGCTAGAAATTGCCTAATCAACAATAAAATAATTATTTTACAAACTTCTTTAATTTCAATTATTTTAGTTTCTTAAGACTCTTATCATCGATGCCAACATGGTCTAAGGCTTCACTCTCACGATATACTAGACCGCTAATGACGGTGAGGTTGTAGTTCGATCCCAGTCTGATGTACTTAAGGTGGTTTTACTAAATGGACTCCCACCCTCTCACCATGCCAATAAGGGTACACTTAATCTAAGTGCAACATTCCTCATCCCTAACCCATTAACGTAATTAGTGCATAAGCGTATAGCCCAAATGGGTAGTAAAATGTGTTAAAAAACACACAATCATTTCCTTATATTCCTCCTCTAATTCTCTTCATTGACCTATTTGACTTAATTTGTTTTGACCTTTAACCTTTCTCTGAATACATCTGCTACATTTCACCGGAAACCAGGGTTCATCTCTGGAGCACATTATTGATCGCCTCTGCTTGGGACAGCTGAAAAGGTCAGAGGCCGAAGATTTGAGATAATTGGAACTCGTCGGTGTTTATAGTAAACACGTTGGAAAATAAATATTTTAATTGAAAATCTGGGTTTATATTATAGAACCACATGGGTTATATTTTAATGTTGCCAACAACCTTTCCAAGTATTATAACACAACTTGGGTCTTAGGTATAGTGGATATAGATGTTTTAAAAATACTGCTCCCGAATATCTGATCGATCTAGCCACGTTTATTTACACTAATGGGATAGAGGTTAAAGAGGTTTAATGGAGAGGAAATATACCGGAATCTACGAAAATAAAGAGTGGAGAACCATTTAGGAAAACATCCTTAGTACCGAGGGCGTAGAAAGATTTTTTCTAAGGGGATTCGCTAGAAAATTGTACTGTAATCCATAAGTGGATTACAGGGATTCAAATAAATAAAAAAAAATGATGAATCTTTGAATGAGTTGGTGAGATAGAAGTACATACAAAAGAAGGCTATGCCACCAGAACATTAGCACGCGCAATAAGAACATTTCAGACAAGCCCTCATAGCCCTTCTTAAAATGGTTACCTAGCGCATCATCAAACATATCATTTGCCTCAAGTAAATTAATGTAACTATTAAATCATGATCGAAGGAAGAGGACACTAACACCATTAGTTAACAGTAGATTATTTATTTATTCTTATTATCATTTTATTTTTTTTAAGAAAGGAGCATAACAATATATATATATATATTTGTAAACAACAATAAAAGTATTCTTTTTAATATCATAATTTTATTTCCCCAGAAACGAGAATAACAATATATATATCTATGTAAAGAACAACAAAAGTATTCCTTTTATATTTTTATATTCTCAAAAAAACTAACAACAAAGACTTTACTACCTTACTCCTTGGCCTCATATTAAGAGCGCCAACTTTAAAAAATATAAAGTATCTCATTCGCTAGCTAAGTAGAAAACTAGCTGGGCGCTAAAACTGAACCCTTAAACTGCATTCTAACTTTCATAGTTAGCCCCAACACATATCATAACACATCTTCTAATATCAGTCAAAAAGGAACATATCAATTATATAATCTAAAGACTAATTCTACTGCTATAAATTTTAAATATTAACCTCGCAAACATCCTATTATTTATTTGTTTATTTTATCTAAGTTAAAGTTCTTAAATAGGTCAAAATATTAACCTACACAATTCTTATTAATAATTTGTTCATTTTATTTATGTTAAAGTTTTTTAACAAAGTCGAAATATTAATCTCACAAATTTCTTATTAATAATTTTGTTCATTTTGTTTAAGTTAAAGTTTTTTGACAAAAAATTGAAATATTAATCTCACAAATTTCTTATTAATAATTTGTCCATTTTATTTGTGTTAAAGTTCTTAACCAAGTTCAGATCATTTGTTCGCCAAGCGAACATGACGCCAAAGTTATTATAAAAAGTCTCCGTTATGGTAAAAATTTAAGTCCCATTACATAGGAAAATTGCACCAGGAGCTTAAACGATTACGCATACCCCTAATGAAAATAATCCAAAAAAAGAGCCAAAAAAGAATTTAGAAAAAAGCAAAGATTATCACCGAAAATGAATTTAGCTTACATCGTCGAATTTGTAGAGATCGCCTGGTCTAGCGACCTTCTCTGCCAACCCAAGAGTGGCATATAAGTCACACGGTGCTTCTTATATACAGAACACAGCTTACAGAACACAGGGCACAAGGACGTCACAAGGGGGAAAAACCAAAGATAATAGATAGGGAGTAGAATGTTCGCCGACCATCTCGAATGATATAGAACATGATCGTGGGACTGGCGGAGTTTTACTTCTTTTCCTCTTAAGTTCTTTGATTCTGGAGAGCGGTGGCGATGGATACAGGTGAGCTCGTTTCAGTATGTTGAAGGCTGTTGGGCCGATTAGATGTGCGAGTACAAGTGGGCCGGGCGTGTTTACCTTCGAGCTGGCAGGAGACGTCCTCAATCGAATAGGGTAAGTCTTCATTATTGTAGCTAGCCGGCGGCTAATGCTACAGTACTATACGTTTAGCCTATAAAAGTCTTTCTTCCTCTTCTTCCTTTTCTTCTTCTTCTTCTTCTTCTTCTTCTTCTTCTTCAGTGAATCTGTCCTGAGACAGTTATCAACTTACATCTTCCATTTTTTTCAGTCTTGAGCGTCTTATTTAATACTTTTGTAGCTTCTTCTTTCCTGATATGTATTAGCATTTCAAACCTTCTTATTCCTCTTTTCCCCTCTATCTTCCCCTCCATGATCTTCATTAAACAATCCCTATGGAGTGTGTGGCCCAACCAAGACGTTTTCTCTTAGTTTTCAGCATTATCAGGATTCTTTCCTATCCTATCTACCTTCATCAACACTACCTCATTCCTCAACCTATCCATCCATTTCGACTTCTCCCCTATTCTCGACAACCACATTTCAAAACCCTCCAAATACTTTTGTTCCCTCGTTCTGATTGTCCACGTCTCAGAACCAAATGTCCCCACACTGCACACGAAACACTTTGTACACCTCTTTCTTAGCTCAATCGGGATTCTTTACACTGTCAGTAGTCCTCTCACCATTCCATATGCTCCCTTCATCATAACTATCCTGCTTTTAACTTCCTCCCTACAGTATCCATTACAATTCACCAAATTTCCCAAATATTTGAACGACCTTACTTGTTCTAGTTTCTTCGCTTCAATGAATATAACAACATTGCCTTCTTTCTTTCCAACGCTCATCACTTTCATTTTACCCATGTTTACCTTCATTCAAAATTCCTTTCCCATTCTTATAATACCATCCATCATGCACCGCAGTTCTTCCTTTGACTCTGCCAACACCACTTGATCAACCACGTAACTCATGTTTTTTTCTCGTTCTCTGCCTACTACAATTCCTCCTGCCCTTTCTAAAGCCTTTTATGCCAACTTTTTAGCGTGTATATTGAAAAGAGTTGGTGACGTACAAAATCCCTATCGCAACCCTCTTCCAATGCACATCTCTTCCATTTCATCCTGCTACACTCTCACCATCACTTTCTATGCCGTGCACAGTTGCTTTATCAGTCTTCTAACCTTCCAGTCTATACCAATGTTTATCAAAACCTGCAGTAACATACTCTAGTAGACTCTAATGAACACTTTCTCCCAATCAATAAAACAAACATACATTACCCTGTTAACTTCCAAAACTCTTTATGCTAGTAGCATTCTCAGTCACCCAAATGCATCTCTGGTATATCTTCTATTTCTAAAACCAAACTAGTCCTCTCCCATATTCTTCTCTCTTTCCCTTTCTATTCTCCTCTCTTTTCCTTTCTATTCTTCTCAGCACCCTCCTTGTCATAGTCTTGAAAATAAGACATAACACTAATTGTTCTATAATATTTGCATTCTTTGGCGGTCAACTTCCTTGGTAAAGGAAGCAGAATGGTCTTAAGTAGAACTTTCCACAAAATTCCTGTGTCATATAACCTATTGACCAGATTGGCTAGTCTTGTTATTGCACCATTCCCTAGGGCCTTAGGTGCCTCAGGTGATATTTAGTCACAGCCCATCACTTTTCTTTTCCTGAAATCTTGGGTAGCTTTTCCAACTTCCCGTCTTTCTATCCTTGGTCCACGGTTTTCCTCATCACATTCTTGCTCTTCTTCCAACACCAGTCCTCCATTATCTGCCTGAGAATCATATAGCTCCCTTATGTCTTTCATCTATACCTCCTTGTTTTCTTCTGAGCATGGTATTATCCTTCCTAGCTTGTTAATTGGAGTGAGTCCTCTACATTCTTGACAAATTTAAATTTTCTAATCTATCTTAAAGGGTTTTTTCTGTTTATAGCCCTCCTCTCCCCTACATCGTGGAGTCATATTTTGATAAGTTACATGTAGTTTTCAAACTTTTCTTGTCATTTGAAATAGTATCTATACCTACCTGCCAAATTCCAGTTTTCTACAGCACTGAAATAAATATTTCTATTGGTTTTAAAATGTTGAGTCCTCCCCCTTTCCCAGGTCATCGACTCCCAATTAAAGATTTTTAATTATAATAAAATACTTTTATTTATTTAGATTGCTATTTCTACAAAAATTAATCAGCTTTATTCACTACACTTGATTAGAAAGCTAGAGTCAAGTAATTGTTAAGCCTCACTTTCTTGAAAATAAAAAGAACATAAAAAATTGCCTTTGCTTTAAAATTAAAGCAAAAAGAAATTAGGCAATATTTAATTAATTACTATATTTTCTAATATGAGCTTTGTTAAAGTTGTGAAATATTAATAATCGTAACATTTTATAAAATTTTAATAAAATATAAAGTTTATAGTATTTTGTTTCTACATTTTATGACAAAATACTATGAGTGAAAATTATATATACTTATCATTTTGGGAAAGTGAGTTCTTTCCCTACCATTGAGATGGTTCTTGTCAGGTTCTGTTTTTATAACATGAGAAAGACCAATTTCCACTGCCAGTCAATTTCTTTAATTTAGATTACCGTCATTGTTGAGAAACTACGAGTACTTTCATATAAATAAGTAGATGTACAGATAAAAATAAATACTATTGTTTGATTGGTCAGACAGAATATTAATTTTTTTACAGCTAACCAGAACTTTGTCAAGTCGGAGGAAGTGAACAATTGGGCGCCTCACAGTTTGAGTAACCCTCACATAAACTGTTGCTTCGAATGTGTTTGAAATTTCTAGCTTGAGCATGAGCACTCCAGAAGCTTGTCTACACTTTAGATCAAGTTGTCTCTGCTTGCTAATGACTCATAAATACCTGCCTTCCTACAGTCAGGTAAAGAGCATAGATCCACAATGATTGACACACCGAGAACCCCGCTCCCCTTCTACCTAAAAAGTTCTCATTCCTTTCCCACAAGTCAATAAAGAATAGAGGCTCCGCCTCCGAGATAATATATTTTTATTCTAAACTTTCAAATGTGCATTTTAGTGTTGTGAAACAGGTTTTTTGATACCACAGCTATAGCTAAGAAATACTAACAGGCTTCTTCGCTGTAAGATAAACATTTGGCCGAGCAGTCAATGGTCACCGCACATAATTACTTCCAGAATATTGTTTTAGCCACTGGACGTGTGCTGTGTCAGGGAGAGGATGAATGTGTCAATGATCACACGCACATAATTACTTACAGAATATTGTTTTAGCCACTGGACGTGTGCTGTCTGAGGGAGAGGATGATGTGTCACTTATTGAACTGCTAAAATACGTCAATAACAATTCCTCAAACATTGAAGACTTTATTGATATTGTTATCTCTCTACCTGGGGTGGTGTTACTACACTTGAATATTCTGAAGAACCTATACCTCGAGGGGCAGCTATCCCTCGACTGACGTCAATCATCTTCTTCCCTCTCGTTCTGGTCTCTCATTGTTGATAACATGGCCTTCACAATTCCATCTTATGCCACTATATTTGCTTCACTCTTCATGTGTCTCACAAATATATCATATGCAATCAGCATATTTTAGAAATGTATATTGTACTATTTTATTTCGAAATAGAAATAAGTCTGTTAATGTTCTACTAACTCTTTCAATGCTCTAAAAATGGCTAATACTAGTCTATTACAGTTCATATATTTCTATTCACATGTGAATAAAAGTTGTTTCATAGTACAACATCTAGCTGTATAAAAGGCAAACAAAAATAATTTTTGGTGATTTTCTTAGATTGGTAAATTTTACATAGCATAATACTATATAACTAATAATATATTTATTGAAACAGAAAACCTTGAACTTTTTTTTAGCACCACGTCTTACTACACGTTCGGGTGATACGCTTAAGTACTAATTACGCTAATGGGTTGGAATTAGGAAGGTTAAATTTAGAAGAGGCAAACTAGCATTTGCATGCAGGAAGGGTGGAAAACTATTTAGGAATAACCACCCCAGTTCACCCGAGAGAGATTCGAACCTCGATCTCCTCATCCTCGGTAGTTTAGCTCAACACGAAACTAGTGTATCCTTAAACCTTAACTTATATAATTTTCAGTTGAATATTTATAGATTCAGTTTGATACACAACGTCAAGAATCACTGTACAAGTATCCAGGAGGTGTTCAATCTTGTAATTATTGTATTATGTCCCCCTAAAATGCAAATATTTGTTACTTGAATTTGCATTTACTACTCGTACATTATAGTTTACTGATTTTTATAGCTAGTAAAATTACAAACATTGATTAATATATTCTTCTTGAATACTACAATCTACCCCTTTAAGAACGATTGTTAAAATCCTTTGATGATGATGTTGATATTATAAAAGTTATATTTTAATTGAATTTGCAGTAACTTGTAGGCTAGGAAAACCTTACCACTACAATAATCAAAATTATATAAGTATTGGTGCTATAAAATGCACGAGAATATAATTTTTAACCAAGAAAATATTTTAAATTACCAAAAACAAGTGTTAAAAATGTATAAGTTAAAGAATAAAAGTGTTTGTTGATAATTATTAAAGTACCATTTTCACTGTGCTGCCACAACAAATATTTATCTCTGTTTAGAAAAGATATTACTTGCATTACAATAATTTTGGTGGCTTAGAGTTTAGTTTGTTATAATTTTCTATCTACATCAATGCTTATTTTATGTTTCATAGTTAAGAGAACATTATGGCTTTTATTACATACTATTACTTATATTTGTGATATTATTAGACGTTTCATCTTATCTTATGAACATATTTAATAAAAACCTTTGAATCAATGATTTGGAAAACCATTTTAATATTAAATTAAGATATAAACATATTTTTAATTTCAGTCTTAATCACACTGCACTCTGGCTAATACAGAAAATTAATAATTAGTTTTGTAAAAGGAATTATGTGTAGGGATGATTAAAAAACTTATTAGTATTTGGCATCAAAGTTTTATTTAAGTTTTTAACAAAGATATACAATATATATATATACACGTAACACTAAATAATTAATATACTTACTACTAGTGAGATCAATATTTTCAGTACGATACTATATTCATATATAGTTAGTGTTTAACACATATGACTTTTTTTTTAAATCATAAAAGAATTCACAACACTAAATTTGTACACACAGTAACAATGATTACGCCCTTTTATAACATTCCAATTACCTATAGATACATTAATAGACCTTGCACAGTTACGTAACAATTATCTGTAGATATTTGTACTATTATAACCTAATTTGATTTTCATGTCAAATAAGAAGAGGATAATTAGTAGGCTATCTAATTACAGTACAGTTATTAGGATGACAACTAAAAAATAACTATCCTTAAAATAATGACATTATCATTTTATGTAAAATTATAAGAGAGGTTATTTGTTTGATAGTGACAATACAATGTCCTGATAATAAATTAATAAATAATACAATTTATTATGATTAGATTACTATTTTCTGTAAAAAGCTTAATAAGTTTACTTTATATATTAATATAATTACAAATCTTTATAAGAAGTTTAAAAAAAAAGTATTCTGTGATTCCATGAAAATTCACTTAGTGACTTTTGACCTACGGGAAATTTTAGAAAATTCTGGTATACATCGGGAGAGTATATAAAAAAAACTGATCAAAAGAAAAATATCCCAAATTATTTTAAAACATTTTATATTTTTTTCTACTTTACAAGCTGAATTTAAGTTTATGGACGTTATTTTGTACAAATTATAATCAGGAATTACTACGATGGTTTGAGTTAGACCGCATATAACCCGAGCGGGTAGTAAGACGTGGTGCTAGTAGCCTAGTAATTTCAGTCACACTGCCATGTTGTGGCCAAATGTGCACAAATAATCATCTTTCTGGTAATTATCCTTGATTTCATCGTAGCGGTGTCCTCAAATTTAGATGTTCAAATTTTATTTTTTGAGGTTGTGTAATGAGCAGACCTCTCTCTAACTCCTAGTCCAAGGTTTATATCTCTGATTGTTGCTTCTGCAATTTTTGAATCAGCTTGTATAAGGATGGCTATTTCTTTAAAACAATAGTCTGGAAATGGTTGTGACTAACTTCCGTGACGTCAGAGTGAAATTGATGCCACAATACCGGCGGGTAGCTAACTTCAGCACTGAACTGGCGTCCTCATACTCGACGGTCTATAATGTATGTTCATTTAAAGTATTTTAAAAACTCCATCGTTTTTCCTGGAATCATTGGAAGAAAACAATGAACGTTATCATTGACATACGTATTCTGTGGGACCCAATGCTAAGCTCAAAATTTGACCAAAAGTTAGTCTGAAGCTGGAATAATTTTAACAGATCTAATTATACTCATTTCAAAGTTATCTTTGGCTAGCGATGGCTTCAGAACATTCCAGCCATGTTAAAAGCACTTCTTGACAGATGCCTGAAATACAACTCATTGTGATGTGTGAGTTGTATTAGGTAGCAGCGTATGCATAAAGGGAAATACTATTCTAGCATTCTCTCAGTGGGTTGTTTCTATTTGTGATAATATTTCAAGGTTATGCCAGCTCACGCCAGGATGCAGAGTGTGACAGTTTTCTGATGAGGTTTTGATCCAAGTGCTATGATATGGTCATGCTGATCATCATTATTGTTGTCATCATCATCAATAATTGTCTCATACATGATGCTGTGATCACGTGGAATTCGTAGGTCAGTAATAAGATTAGGGTTTGATGGAAAGTCTTATTGACGTCTAATTTATACGTCTCTCATGGAACTAAGATTGAGGTAGGAATTGAATAATTTGGGGAGGAGCAGCAGTGGGCTCTATATCAGCAGAGCTATCAACTGCAGGCATCTACGTGGGCTCTCTATAAGCAGATCTATAGACTGCAGGCATCTACGTGGGCTCTCTATCAGTAGATCTATCAACTGCAGGCATCTACGTGGGCTCTCTATCAGCATATATATCGACTACAGGCATCTACATGGGCTTTCTATCAGCAGATCTATCGACTGCAGGCATCTACGTGGACTCTCTATCAGCAGATCTTTCAACTGCAGGCATCTACATGGGCTCTCTATCAGTAAATCTATCGACTGCAGGCATCTACGTGGGCTCTTTATCCGCAGATCTTTCAACTACAGGCATCTACATTGGCTCTCTATCCGCAGATCTTTCAACTACAGGCATCTACATGGGCTCTCTATCAGCAGATCTTTCAACTACAGGCATCTACATGGGCTCTCTATCCGCAGATCTTTCAACTACAGGCATCTACATGGGCTCTCTATCCGCAGATCTATCGACTGCAGGCATCTACGTGGGCTCTCTATTAGCAGATATTTCAACTGCAGGCATCTACATGGGCTCTCTATCAGCAGATCTATCAACTGCAGGCATCTACGTGGGCTCTTTATCTGTAGATCTATTGATCTACTCAGCAATTCAACCACTTCTTGTGAGGGAAGATGGTCATGATATGATCATTTCAAAACTGTGACATTTCCATAAGAGGCATTCAGAGCCATAACTACTGCTCTTTTTGTGCAGCTCATCTTCTTCTTACAAACCCAATACCCCTTTGCTCATGTTGAATTTTGTATTCAATTTAACACTCTCATGGCTACGTACAATTGATGTAAACTTCTGTTCAATAGAATCAATGGTGAGAGTGATAATATAGGGGAAAATATAATTGGGTAAATCCATGGCAGAATTTCCTTGGGGGAAGCTTCTGTTTGCTAAAATAATTTAGGGTCAGATTCCCTTGTCCAGAATTCTGTAACAATGTTCTGAAGAATTTAAAATGAATACTCTTTATCATTATAAGATTATAGCATGATGTGAAGGAACAATAATAAAGACTTTTTTTTTTATCAAAATGAAATTATAAAGTTCTTATTCCACATTGTTAGAAGCGTGATGATAGATAATCCCTACAGATTTTAAAACTAGAATAAATATAAAATCACTATGATCTTAAATTCTGCACTAGTAGCTGGAAGTAAATTTTTTTATAATAACAGTGTGTACCATCTGTAAATGTATAAAGAACAATTATTATTTTGTATCATATTGACATCACAATTTTCTCTAGATAAATTATTAAGTATTATGTGTAAAAATTATATTAAAATGTTCTGAAACGTTTAATAAAGTGTACTCTCATTATTATGCAGTTTTTCGACTTATTATAAACAGTAATATCTTTATTACATGTGTAGGTACCCTGTCTTCATCGAATATATATATATATATACATCTACAAATACACGTTTTTTAGAAAACTAATTTCGTTAGTAAATATGTTGGTTAAAATTTTACTTTTGTAAATACATTGATATGAAATATATTATCTACCGGGCCAGGTTTAGCAAGGTGCTCACGTTATTGTCTCATTACAGGAATTAGTCATATGTTTTTTACTATGGAGTCAATAGTAGGTTATTCATATATATTATATATGAACATTCTCTACATTTTATTTGGGATTTATATTTATATTGAGACAGTACATAAATAATATCAACACTAATAATGAACAATACTACGGTTTTCACAAAAGCAATAATTCGCTAACGGAAGTTAATATACTTATTCTATATTTTCAATATTATTAATATTGTACCGATATATTACAAGGTGAAAATACAAGTCTCTAAAATGTTTCTAAGGATAAACAAACCACATTTTAAAGATCAATATAAAATATTCTACTACTGCATAATTTAATAAAATAAATTAATATATCTAATTTTAAAATGATTAAATCTACAAATTGACTTATATATTGTATTATCTTCGCCAAGCTACTGTTTCAAGTAAGATGGACCGACTATTTATTTCGATATGTCAAAAAAATAACTATTCTTTGTAAAATGATTTAGTTTTGGACAAGTAAATGTTGTACTTCAAAAGCCATTTGATTTCCAAAATGTGTTCTAGTAAAATATTTAATTTGGAACAGATTAAATATTGGTATAGAACACATTTAAATATTAAAAACCTATTTTATATATCGTGATTAAAAAGAGTATATCGAATATTTGGCAATAGTAGTAATTATAATACATTTGATCAGTCCTAAACATTTTTCTATCATCTAAAACTTCTAACAAATAATAATACAATACTAACAATCCTTTTGTTACTTAGCGTAACATTTTTGTAATATTGACAAGAGGTACTTTACACAAACTGACAACACTGACCGGTTCATTAACCTCTAAAGTATCTAAAATATTTATCTCAAAGTTTTCTTAATATTAATATTCCAACTAGAGTGTATTTTGGCAGCGCTTGGAAGCTTAATGCAGTAAAAATATTTGGCTATTTTTTTTCTTCCGAATATAGATCCATTTATCAATATTTATTTTATAAATTAATAAGATAATCAATTTAGCTTCTCGTTAAACTATTTTCATCAACCATATTTTGAATTTATTTTCTTTTGAATAAATAAAACCACATATTTCTTTATATTTGTTGAGCAAACACAGATAAGTATTTCGATCGTTTTGATCATCTTTAGACGGTTAAAACACGAACAAGTTTTGTTATTACGATAAAGATCTCAAAACACATATCACGCAGGCACGATCATCTGAATGATTATCGATGCCACTATCACTGGGTATGTTGATTCAGTCTGAAATGTATAAAAGATCAAGATTCAGATACCTTCAAGATTAGATTCAAGTTCAGATTCACAAGTCATCAACCACTCCCACACTCTCTTTGTCATAACCTTTTGGTCTACGGTAGTTTCAAGACCATAACTGTTTAGCAACCTTTTTAACTTACTCTTACTTTCATCCGAGAGCTGATTGTGTTCGTCACCGTGATCCAGATACATGTTAAGATAATCTCTTTTATCACCGGAGACTGCCGCAGCGGAAGAAGACGTACCTCCACCTACTGCTGTCGCTGCAGGGGACTTTCTCTCCATCCAGGCGTCTTTAAGATATTTATTCACCTCTGAGACAGAAGAGCGCTTATCAGCCTTATGTTCTAGTAATCTCCGGAACATCCGGAGAAGTCTGGACGAAAATCGTCTGAATTGAGGAGGGACCTTTGTTGTTCTTCTTTTCTGCCATCTCAGGAAAGCACAGTAGGCCGGATCAGAGATACTGTCGGCTGATTGCCAAGGAGGACATCCCGTCAGACAAACGAAGATTATGATTCCCAGCTAGCCAACAGTCGGCGGTGGTCCTGCAGTGGTATCTCTCATTGCTGACAACTTCACAGACCTCCGGCGGAATAAAGGGATGCCACGTACACTTTGTCTTCGTGACAAGGCTCCCGTCTCGTCTCGTAGATCCAAAATCACAAAGTTTAACTTTAGACATATCAGCGGCAAACACCAATATGTTCTCCAGTTTCAAGTCTCTGTGCACAAGATCCTTCGAATGGAGGAATTCTAAAGCGGAAGCCAGCTGTTGAGCAATGTTTTTACACGCTTGCTCCGGAAGTCCCCCTGCCCTAACGTTCCCCGCAAGATCCCCTAAGGGTGCATACTCCTGTGCGAACACGAAGCAGTCATCAGCCTTAAAGACAACCGAATACACGGAGAGGATATTAGGGTGAGGACTCAAATGGTAGCTGTAGTGAAACTCTCTGTAGAAATCCTTCACTCCCGTCAACTCCGTGTGGATGGCCTTGAGAACGATGGTGGTTGATGTCCTGCGGTGAGTTGCTAGAAGCACTTTGGCGAAACAGCCCTCCCCTAGCGTCTTGATGACGTCGTAGTCACGTGACATTTCCACGTCCTCCAGCGCCACATCCTGGATGCGGTGGATACTCGACTCCTTCTTGTCCCCACGCATGATGGCTGAAAACATTCACATTGGAACATGTTTACACAGTTCAAGTTCTAGGTTGAAACAATGACGACAAAAAAAGATTTGCATTAAAAATGACACTCACAGCGAGGTAATAAGGTAAATATACCAAGTATTGGTCTACAAATTAGCGTTTATTAAAGGGATTTACGTGTATATTGTCATTAAATAAATGGAATTATTATTAAATCTACGTTATTTTTTCCCCCCTACCACGACTTTGTTATACAAAGGCTATAGGCACGCAAGCTTTTAAAAATATCCCTATGTATGGACGTAAAAGTACTCCCTCACTCACCGACTCACCAACTCATTTCATATTTACGTTTTATCTACAAAGCTGAACTTAGCATATTTGTAGATTATAAGGTCACTAGGGAAAATTTCGCCATGAGAATATTCATAAGTAATTTTAAGGGAGTAGACATTGGGTTTAAATTACTCCAAGTATCTCAATTTTGTAAAACATCTCCCTACAACAGATTAGATATAAAATCAACAAAATATGGAACTTATAGTAAGATTATTTTTTATAGAAAAGGGTAATAATCAAATTAAGTTTAAAAGAAAATGATAAAAGTTTATTTCATACAATATTTTGTTGAATTTAAATGATTTCTTTCACTTTCCATTGAGATAAAAAGATGAAGTTTTGGGACAGAGTTGACTATGGGAAACTAATACAAACTACGTCATAAAGTGCCGCTAAGGGCTCTTAAATAACTCATGGATGGCTGAATAAATATCATATTGATTAGTCAATAACCGGACTCTCAATCAACTTGATGCTAGATCAAGAATAATTTGGGTTGTAGCAATGTTAATTAGGAATCTACGGTCAACTAACTACACATTTTTAAAATCAAATATTTAAGTAAAACAAACATGGCGATAATGTAAAAAGCGCTGTATTTGGAAAATATTATTGTGAAATGACCTTAATTTATTCTTAAGGTTGGCTATGATGCTTAGACTTTATGTCTCTTGTATCCTAGGCTGCCCGATATTTATATATTCACTTCAATAAATGACAATTTCTGGAACGTTACCGGTACTTAATTTTTTTTATAAAATTCTATAGTTATATTAATATATATATATATATATACACAATAAAATGTTCTCATTCTAAACTTTATATCAAATTTTATTTCTCTATGTTTAAAGAAAAGCTAATTTATTTTTTGAACTGCTATGGGTCAAAAATATTTTCTATAAAATCATTGTATTGTTGAAAATATTTATTTGCAGACGCCATAATCGACACTACTATCTTTAAAAATATCGTAAGCCAAACTTAAAATAAATATATAAATATAATATGATATGATATAATATAATATAATATAATATAATATAATATAATATAATATAATATAATATAATAATATAATATGATATAATATACATCACATACTTTAATTTCATTATCACTCTACAATTCAGTTATTAAAGCTTATGTGATATGTCTCCAATCAACATGATGGTAGCGTATAACCAGAACGGGTAGTAGGAGGTGGTGATAAAACATAGGCTAGTACCAGCTTCAATGACCGCATGGTCTAACACGTAACTCTCGTAGTAGGTAGATTAGACTGTTGATGACAGACAAATAAAGGTTCGAATCTCGGTCGGGTGTACTGAGGATGGTTTTCCCAAATTTGATTTCCACTCTTCTTCCACGCAAATGCGAGTACACTTTATATAAATATAACCTTCCTCATCCCTAAAACCGTTGATGTTGTTATTAGATTAGCTTATAAGCCGAATGGGTAGTAAGAAGTGGTGTTAAAAAAACACAATAATGTGATGGTCGGAGAAATAAACAGTTGATGGCTGGTTACCTCGACCAGATAATTGATAGATAATCACATTATAGTTGGTAATCGTGCAACTGAAAATGAGACGTGAAACATTGATTGGAGATCAACTTACATATTATCTTTGACCAAGACAGAAGCCACTAAATTTTTGTTCAACCGACCCTCGTACTATCAAAATTTTACCCAGTGTAACATACCAACCCTGTCAGTTATGAAGAAAAGTAAAACATTACTTATTTTTTCTTCTTCATAAAATTATATTGACAAATTAGTTTGAAGAAAACCAACACGAAGTAAAAAAATATAGGATTTTGTGTGTGTGTGTGTGTGTGTGTGTGTGCGAGGTAAAATAAAAGTTTAAGCATAAAAGAAGGATTCTTAAAGGTTTACTGAATAATATTTTTGGGTGGATATCTCAGTAGTCTGAAATGTTAAGACAGTCTCTGCCAATTGGGTTTTTGTGGGCTTATTCAACAATTAGTGGAGCGACTTGGGTGCTAATAAATTACTCAGTAGATGGATTTCATTAAGCAGCAATTTATTGCGTTTGTTGGTTTTTCGGTTTGACGAGGCTATTTATTTGAACAAACGTGCAGGTTGAATTTCTTTGGAAGACTGTCTCTACCGCAATTATTACTTCCTTCCGCAATATAATAAGATCAGAACAAAGATATCATGTACTTTACTATCGAATCTTATTAAAATAATTTCTGATTGACATGTACGCAAAAATCGGCAAAAAAGGGTTCAAACTTATCAGACATAATCAATGAAGTAAAAAGAGGAAAATCACATCGACACAGATTATGGAAAAGTGTTATTTTTAAATGCACCTGAAAACGCAGGTAAAGCATCTAATTTATCGTTGTTGAGTAAGGTGGTAAGTACAAGGAAACTCGCCATTTTATGAAGAATGTTCAGTAAGAGTTAGCTGTAAAGTCGCTAACTACAAGCTCTGGAGGGTTAAATCACCTACCAAGTGCACCAAGAATCTCTAGCCACGGAGTCATCTTATCAATCTTATGTTAGACCGTCAACAGTTTTAATTGTAGTCATCACTGTCATAAACACTCCGAATGAACACTAGCTTTCTCTGGCCCTTCTGATAAACACCCACTTTCTCTCATCCTTCTGATGAACACCCACTTTCTCTCATCCTTCTGATGAACACCCACTTTCTCTCATCCTTCTGATAGAACACCCACTTTCTCTCACACTTATGATTAGCACCCACTTTCTCTCACTCTTCTTATGAACAGGATAGAATAATGAAAGTATCCTTGGGTACCAAAAATTACAAAGTAAAGTTATTTTTCCGATTCATATATATATATATTCATAGCTTTAAGGCGTCCGCCTCGGTAAGGGAGAGTTGCCACCCAAACGTTCAGCTCAAACGCATTATTTAATTATACGATGCGTTATTTAAAAATATGGTTCACGCTGAAATAAATTCTATATATTCCAACAGGGCTCTTTTTCCTTAACAACTCTATATTTTTAGTTTTACTAATTTAAAATTGTGACGTTAGCTAATTTTTGACACGTTTTAAGCATATTTGTGGAGCTATGAGACTAAGCTTGATGAAAAAGGCCTATGGATTTAGCCGTTCTCTACAAACAGTATATTTTTTATACTCACAACAGAAAATCTTTAATATCCGAGAACTTGACCAGATTTTTTTGAAGCAACGTGTCATACTACCCGTTCGGGCTATACGCACTAGTTTACTAAAATATTACCCAACAAATGTGTTTAAGAACGTTGCACTAATACACATAGCTTATATACAAAATATTATTAAGAATAATTTAGTAGAAGTGTGTGAGTCCTCCAAAATTCCACTTTAAATAAAGTTTTTAATAGTTGCTCGAACTCGATTGGAATATTTTTTACATAACTCAAAAAATTAGAGTACTCAGAATTTTTGATTTTTTTTTCTCTTTAAAAAATCCTGGGATTAATTAATTTTGGTAAATTTTAAGATATTATTTCAAATTAAATAGATTCCCTGAAAATGCATTTTTCTCTAATTATAAAAAAAGTATGATTATATTAAATATATTTAAAAATCCTAATTTGTATGATTATAATATTTTTCACAAACAAAATATTCTAAATAATCTAAGCTGGTACATATGATTATATAAAATAATCTATTAAAGAAATTCAACTTGCAATATACATAGTACAAAAATTGTTCTATACTACTAGAAATCGAAAATAGCTCGCAGTTTTCATTCAAGCTCGAATCGAAATTGACTCGAAGTGAAAAATGCACCCCTTCACACCCCTACTTTATAGTGCATTTACTTACTTACTCTAAGACCTTAGGGATATTCTTCAGTTCATTGCATCACTTTTTAAGGTACGTCACCTATCCCTATCTTGAGCTAGTTCTATCCAGTTCATGTCATTCCACCCTATCGCTATCTTGAGCTAGTTCTACCCAGTCCAGCTTATTACACCGTATCCCTATCTTGAGATAGTTCTATCCAGTCCAACTTATTACACCCTATCCCTATCTTAAGCTGGCTCTATCCAGTCCACCTTATTACACCTTATCCCTATATTGAGCTGACTCTATCCAGTCCACCTTATTACACCCTATCCCTATCTTAAGCTGGCTCTATCCAGTCTACCTTATTACACCTTATCCCTATATTGAGCTGGCTCTATTCAGTCAACCTTATTACACCCTATTCTTTTCTTAAGCTGGCTCTATCCAGTCCACCTTATTACACCCTATCCCTATCTTGAGCTGGCTCTATCCAGTCCACCTTATTACACCCTATCCCTATCTTAAGCTGGCTCTATCCAGTCCACCTTATTACACCCTATCCTTTTCTTAAGCTGGCTCTATCCAGTCCACCTTATTACACCCTATCCCTATCTTGAGCTAGTTCTATCCAGTTCATGTCATTCCACCCTATTGCTATCTTGAGCTAGTTCTACCCAGTCCAGCTTATTACATCGTATCCCTATCTTTAACTAGTTCGATCCAGTCCACCTAATTACACCCTATACCTATCTTTAACTAGTTCTATCCAGTCTATCTCATTAGACCTTATCCGTATCTTAAGATAATTCTATCCAGTCCACCTCATTACACCCTATCTCTTCCAGGTCCATTCTAATATTATCCTAACAACTGCATCCAGGTCTTCCCATTGGGTTTATCAATCAATACCTTGAACAGGGTTCTAGATACTCCCTTTTGCGCTGCATGACCTGTCCACCGTAAAATACGAGACTTGCTTAGACAAGGTCTCGTGATGAGTACATTGTATGCAACTCATCATTATTTAAACGCCTTCATTCCCACGATCCTTATCTCTTTCTGGACCATATTATATTACTTATCAAAATATATCGTAAACATGATTAATAGCAAATATATAAAAACTTGAAAGAGTAAGACAAATTCATAAATGATCCCAGCAAAGAAATTAATATATTTTGAAATATTGCTTTTCAGTCAGACCCACATACTAAAACCTCTATGGATGGGCACGCAGACAAAGATGTCAGTGTCATATTGTCTTATTGGTGGTTTTTGGAGAGGTCAGTTGGGTAAACAGATGGCGCTTACCCTAAAGAATCTCATTATTTCTCTCCTCGTTATTTTTGCAGTTTTTATAATAAAACACTATTTTGTCCAAAGTGGATAAATATATATTGCTTGAATGTTTTATATTTAGTTTAATATTCTATTCATATAAATTTCAACAGTTTTCCAATACCGTATCTGTCATGGGTATTGCTTAAATTGACGACTTTTCCTCTTTATTTAAAAAGTTCCTGTGCTAGTGCAGATATGATCATAACAATATTAATTATTCAACAACTGTTGAGATCAGAATAGGTTTTAAACTAAAATAAAGATCTCTACTGGAGAAAGATGTTATTTATGCTGGTCAAAAAAAATTTACTCTTAAAAACTACAGAAAGACGTACCTTAACTCATGTTTCCTTTCATTGAACCTTAAGGGGAGTTAAGTAGATTAAGACGAGTTAAGTTGATTTAAATCCTCTTAAATCATAATTAGCTAATTTCAGCAAATATTCAAGTTTTTATCTAAGTTATTTAATTATCACTTTCTGAACAGACCGTTTATATCATCACACAACTTAAACACTAAATTAAATTTAGAAACACAACTTCCAGTCCCCCGGACGCTAATTCATCACTGTGGAATGGGAAACCCACATTTCAATAAGTGGTGAATTTTTAGCCATGTTGAAAATCAAACCTGGGACCCTAAACTCAATAGGCAGACACGCTACCGACTGAGCTAAGGATTCGGACTAATTTAATTCAATTCCAATATATTTGAGTCATATTAGAGCTAATCAAACTAATCTAGGCTACGTCGAATTCAATCATGCCTAGCACATTGAGTCACAAATCAGTACCGTGTCGTGAAGTGCTGCCAGGGTAAGCAGCATTAGTTTAAACAGTAGGCCTACCTGTGGATTGTTCACACCCCTCAGTTAAACACTCACTGGTAAGGTATTGAGGGGAATGCTTTCCCATGTGAGGCATGCAGAGCATAACATATGTTTGATTGATCAAATAGGGAACAAGTATGCAGTTCTAACAAGGTCTGCTTCCCTTGCAACACTCCATGACACGCCACTGAGCCACATTAAATGAAGTTTACTAAAGATATCTCAAGTAAGATATCTTCAAGCCAGACGTTGATGTACTCCACGTCTTACTGGAGGTCCAGGATATTCTGATATTAATACTTTTATGGTAAGGAGGAGAAAGGTTAAATTTATATCAAATGTACCCATATTTGTGTTGAAAGGAACCGTTTATGGAAAAAATACCTTACCACAACCCCAACCTCCCTGCCACTAAGAAACCAGACCAGACAAGACTAACGCCTTAGTCTATTTACCCATTGAAGCAGTTTTAAGCTAAACAAGATTTATTGAAATTATTTTAATTAAAGTTGAGTTAAGCTAATTTAAAGTGAGTTAAACCTCATTGTGGTATGTTCATTGGAGTTTGTGTTGAATTTGGATAATTTTGATTGATATCTTCCAAGCTCATATGCAAAATTTTGGTTTACGGTGAGTCTATTTTGAGCCCTTTCAAAAAAATTCAAGTCAATTTAAAGTATAGCCTAGACACGGAATAGCATAAAAGCTGTGAAAGTGAAGTCCTAATTTCATGAATATATATTTTTGTGATATTCCATGAATTAAACCCGGGACTCTTAGTAAGGTGTACATTGATTAAAGTGCTTGCGCCGCAAGAAGAGTGTTTATAAGGTTTCCCATAAGTCAGGTTTCTGCAAGTACGGAAACTAATCCCTGGGAGTGACGTCATAGGTGATATCGACTGGTGAGATGCGCGCGCAGCTCCTCTCGAGGGTTGTGGAGAGTATGAAGGATCTCTTGTCCACTATAGTGTGAGGTTGTTTCTATTGACAGGATTTAACAGTAGCGGGTGTCCCTCAGGGAGTTTTACAAATACTCGAACTTTTCTTTTTGGACCCGAATATGATTATCAGTTTGTACCGTGGGATGAAGGAAGATATATTTAGTAATCCTATCAATTTAATATAACTCTACAACACTTAGCGTACAGTTACCCGCTTCAGTGGCCACGTAGTCTAAGGCGCAACTCTCCAGTTACACTACACCGCCAAAGACTGGGAAGATCGGGGCTTATAACGGGATCACGATCAACTTAACGTTAACTTAAAGTTAACTTAACGTAACTTAACGTAAAGGACCTCCTCGTGTGTTTATATGGAGGCGATCACGATGCAGTTAACTTAACGTTGACTTGCAGTTAACTTAACGTAAGAGATGTCCTGGGAAGTCTTTTACTTTACTTTACGTTACTTGAAGGGTATCACGTGATCTAGCCAGCCAATCATTATGCGAGTGACGTCAACAGGGATATTTATTAATTAATTTGTTGGTATTATGACCAATGTTTACTCTTTAGCGTGAGTTTTAATGATCAGACATTGAAACAAAATAATTAAACTAAAATAGGAAAGCTAAATTTATCAAAAAAGTTTTGTAATATATATTTATTATATCGATTGCAAACTATAAACATTCACAGATCATCACTGTAAAACTAGTACAAATCACAGATCATACTTGAGAATGAAGATGTTTGGCTCGAGTTGTTACGTTAAGTTACGTGAATCGTGATCACACCTACGTTAAGTTAACTTTAAGTTAACGCTACGTTAAGTTGATCGTGATCCCAGCATTAATCTAGGTCGATTGTATTGAGGGTAGGTTTTCCAAACTTTCTCCGTTTAAATGCGGTCGTACGGAAATTAAACCTTCCTAATCCCTAACAATAGTGTAAGACGCACTGCTAATATATATATATATATTGCATAAATTGCATTTTATGTTGGTAGAATCTTTCAAATTTTACTACAAAAATAGTTTATTTTTCTCTCAAAGGTTGGCCTCTTGGCCTAGTGGTTAGATTCACTGGCTACTAAACTAGAGGTTCCAGGTTTGATTACCGGAAGTACCATAGCTTTTTTTGGTCCAAAGAGGAATAATTGTTCCTATGGTTGCCATGGTGTGGTTAATTAGGTTTAAGGTAAGTTGTATACTTATACTGACCTAATCATCATTATTATCAAAACATCATCTCATCGGGACGAAATAACTGCATCTGAATAATGCCTCAACCTTAACAGACGGTTACATATCCGCCACTGACAATAGAAGGTCAGAAATGTCTAGCAGACAAACCCTTGGGGCATTTTCTAAAAAAATCTCCCAAACGTGTAATATGAAATATGCACGCACATATATTTTCACAAGACAACTTAGCGCTATAAATATTATATGCAAACATATTTTTACTAATCAAATAAACGCATAGTAAAATACAATCATTACCTTATTAAATACATATTTTTATTTGAATAATTAGCTATTTAACATCTTCTTTAACTAGCTATAAGATTCTATTTAGATTGTTCCTTAATTATCCTCCAAGATACTGTGATACCGCGAGGGTCACATTCTAAGATAGCGAGATCTCCCCATCATCGGCAGTCTAGTCTACTGCGAGTGTAGTGCCTTAAACCATGCGGCCACCGAAGCGGGTAATACCAAGTTAATTAATATAGTTTACCTAAGGAGTAGTTGCCACGTGGCCTTCTGCGTTTAATTTTTTTTTTCAAGCCACGTTTTACCTGTTCGGGCTAGACACAAATGTATTAATCTCACTAATATGCTAAGGATGACAACCTTATTTGGTGGCTGCATAGACTATGGCGTCACTCTCGCAATATACTAGATTACCGATTACAGGTTTATTGGGGCTCTAATTCCGGATGAATGTATTGAAGGAGGCTTTCCCTAAATGCTTTTCTACTCTCTCTCTCTCCACAAAAATGCTGGTGCACTTATGCTTAATTAAATCTTCCTCATCCTTAACTCATTAGCATAATTAGTAGCTACATATGTGTAGTAAGACAGGTACTTAAACACAGTAAACACAAAAACACATTTTTAGGGATGAGGACGATTGATTTTAAAATTAAGTTTTCACAAATGGAGGGAGATTGGAAAACTATTTAATAAAAAAACACCCTCAGTAAATACTATCTCCTCATGATGGTAAGTCCAGTCTATTGACAGAATGACATCTTATACCAGGGGTGTTAACCTTACTGTCCACGGGCCGCATGTGGCCCTGTCCATGATTCTGTGCGTTCCACGGAGCGTCTGACGAACCAACATGCAATATGGCCTTATCTTATTATACAAACATTGTATGAATACATTGTTCTGGATTATGGCATTTGGAATTGATAATTGATTGTGGAAATCTATCAAGACAGTGAGGTCAGTGTACAGCAGTTTTACTCTTCATTCACCAAATATCAATTACCAAAAATGATTATATTTCACATCAATATATGCAATATTTGTCAGCACATAAGTGTGTTAACAGTTTTTTCATTTTATGAAATGGAACAAACATCTACGATTTCATCACAGTTTGTGGAAACGCACTTGAGAATCATTATTAGAGTGATCAACCTGAGAAATAAAGTCTCACTACAAAAAAAAAGTTTCAAATTTATGTGGTAAAAATTGGTAGTAATCTTAACATGTTATTTAATCTTAAGTTTCTTTTTGTAATAATGAGAGTTTTAAAGGTAATTGTTTGTTTTTTACTTGTAAATGGTGACAATATTGAATTTCATATTTTAAATTCTTATCGAGACCCATGATTCCCGAAGATATTGTTTTACTAACACTCGTTCAAAGGCGTCAGATTCACATTCAACTGGATTGGAAGGCCAAGGTTTAATTCTCTTCCGGGTGTACTGGGATGTTTAAACTAGTTAATTTTTTTTTGTGGTTTTCATATCCCCGCTCTACCCTAATGCGGGTGCATGTCGTATAAACTACCCTTATAATTCCTACCCCTTAGGTTAAATGATCATTTAACATTGATTAACCTGCTTCGGTGGCCGCGTGGTCTAAGGTGCAAATCTCGTGTTACACTGGATTGCCGATGATGGGGAGATCGAGGTTCGATCCTCTTTGGGTGTACTGAGGGTGGTTTTACCTAAATGGTTTCCCGTTATATTTCTATCTATCTCCACGCAAATGTGGGTACAATTCCTTTAAATTAAACCATACTCATCCTTAATATATTAGCGTTGCTAGTAGGCCTACATAGGCGTATAACCAGACGTGGGGCTAATAATAATAATAATAATAATAATAATAATAATAATAATAATAATAATAACTAAGATTTAAAAATACAAGTAAAGATTAAATTATTTAGTAAAAAATTAATTTTACAATTATTAATATCTACACACGTAAATAAAAACCTTTGTATCAGAACATCGATGCTCTATCACTGGGCTATCCAGGTTCGTGCCCTGCTTGAAGTAAATTTTACCTGATATTTTAAGCCGGAGTCTGTGACAGACTTGTCTGAAGGTCTACTACTCTGTAGGTAACAGAAACCCATCTAATAGGAGCTTTACGTTCTGCCAAATCGTTAACGCTGTTGAGGCCTCGTGGTATAGCAGTCATATCCCCCTGATCCCTGACCTATAAGACCCGGGTTCTTCTCGAAAGGGGAATAGTTCCCATGGTCACCAGGGTTTGGTTAATTGAGTTTAAGTTAGGTTAAGATCTTAATTTTCTCCACCCCTTTGTACATACGGACGTCCCTTGGGCAACGGTACATTAGTATTGTCTAATCTTTCCACAAACTGAAATGCAAATTTATGTAGCTCAGAAATGTTATTATTAATATTATTGGGTTTTTAAATGTAATATTTTAATAGTCTATGCAAGTTGATCTAAAAGTCTTCAAACATAAGAGATAATTAATTTGTTTTAAAGATGCCGTTCTGAAATGGCTCTGTGAAAAACGTCCAGTCTAGAGATGATTCTCCTGTCCGGATCAGGAAGCTGTCACAAGGTTGCAGAGGACACATCACACATCACACATCACACATCACACATCACACTGTTGACCAATTATGTACGCTGATAGTAATAATATTGACGTGTCTAGGCTACCTCAATCTGTAGCTCAGTTTGCGGAGATGTTAGTCAGTATTATGGTGGGGGATACAGGGGAGGCGAGTTAAGGGTAGTGTATCGCCAGTTTTTATATTAAACCATATTTTGGTCAAAATAAATCAAATATTGGTTCAGTTCAAACATATAGTTTAGTTTCCTTCACATGGTGATGTCAACAGTTGTTGAATATCTGTCAAGGATGTCCTTGAATTTCATGACAAATTTTTCTCCTCATTTAAAAAGTTTGTCATCTAATTCTCATGATGGATATTCAACGACTGTTATATCACCGTGTGAAGAAAGCTAAAATATATGTTTGTACTGAACCAATATTTGATTTATTTTGACCAAAAAAAAGTTTTTGCTATAAAAACGGTAAAATCACTGGACTTTTCTCGCGTCCCCTACATCCACACCTGAATGTACCGCTGCCCAGAAGACGCCCAAATGTACCCATCGTTCATTATTTCTGTGGAGGATCTTTCCATGTTCTAAAGAGGTGAGAGGATGGTGGTGAATATGGCGGGGTGGAGATCTTAACCTAACTTTATTTATTTTAGCACCAAGTCTTACTACCCGTCTGGGTTGCACGATTATGTACTAATTACGTTAGTGGTCAAGGAGTTAGGAAGGCTTTAGAGGAAGTGTACCCATATTTACGTGGAGGCAGAGTGGAAAACCATTTTGAAAAAAAAACACCCTTGGTACATCCGACCGAGATTCGAACCTGGATATCCCCATCATTGGCAGTATAAGTTACTGATATAGCAGCGCGTTAGACCACGCGGCCACTGAAGCGAGTCTAATTAGCCAAACTCTGGTGACCATAGGAATTATTACATTTTCAAGAAATTTCTTCTGTATCAGCCGGAAATCAAACCCGAGACCTTGAGATCAGCATCCAGGGGCTTTCACCACTATATGATGAGAAAAGTTGTATGCTTTAATATGGACACTTTCGAACGATCGTGAAGAATCTAAACGTTACAAACATTTCGATGCTAATATAAGAAGTAGTAGTTCTGTGCCAGAATAGATACTACAAAATGGTAACACGAACACGTCACAATTTGATCAGAAAATAGAGAAGAGATCTTTATTTTGAGATTAGTTGAACTAAATGATTTATTTGTAAAGCCCAAATAGAACACCATAAAGACTGAATTTAATGTGAAATATACGAGAAGAGCAACTAAAATAGACATCGTCGATTGACTAAAGGGCGAATAAATAACCGCTTTTTGAAAACACCATCCTCACTGCCATAAATCAGGATTGAACCTGGTCTTCTGATTCTCATTATCCATTTAACCAAACGCGTTTTAGTGTTGACATAAAAATAATGTTTTAGAAGATTAATTTATTCTTCAATTATAAATAATTTAATTTAACAAATTAATACTCTCACTATAGTTATTAAAATTTAAATTAAATATATAATTTAAATTCGTTTAATTTAATAAACAACATAATTATAACCAAGGTTTTCGTTATGTTTTAAAACACACTACATTAGAGTGGATCTAAAAGAGATCGGGTGCTATGAGGTGGACTGGATAGAATTAGCTCAAGATAGGGATAGGGTGTAATGAGGTAGACTGGCTAAAGCTAGATCAAGATAGGGATAGGGTGTAATTAGGTGGACTGGATAGAACTAGTTCAAGATAGGGATAGGGTGTAATGAGGTGGACTGGATAGAGCTAGCTTAAGGTAGGGATAGGGTGTAATGAGGTAGACTGGCTAAAGCTAGATCAAGATAGGGATAGGGTGTAATTAGGTGGACTGGATATAACTAGTTCAAGATAGGGATAGGGTGTAATGAGGTGGACTGGATAGAACTAGCTTAAGGTAGGGATAGGGTGTAATGAGGTGGACTGGATAGAACTAGCTTAAGATAGGGATAGGTGGTGTACTTTTGTATGTGCGGGCAATGGACTTTGTAGTTATGCAATACAGTATGTAAGTAGATAAGCACTAGTGTTTTAAAATAAGTACCTAGGACTAGGATTCAAACTACCACATTTCTCTAACTGAGCTTTACAAAATCAAAAATCTTGTTCTATTATTATACTCGGATAATTAAATCAATCACCAGACAAGTCATATTTACGTAGCAGAATAAAATAAAATAAAATGAGTTAAAATATTAAGTAGCTATTAAATATTATTTTCCCCACCACGTATAACTAACTACCTGTCTGGTATAAATATATTTTATTTACGCTAATGGTGAAGGGATGATTAAAGTAACACTTATATATATAAAATTTATCCACATTTACTTGGAGGAATAGTGGGAAGCCACTGAAGAAATTACACCCTCCCTTTGCTTGAGCCGGGATTAGAACTTTAACTCCCCCTCGCCCCAGTACTGATGAACCAGTTTAAATGAGCCTGACGCTTAACCCACGTGACCACCAATTCCAGCTTTGTTTTTATGTCAAAACAGAGGGCACGATAGTTAAGTTGCATCTTACATTTTGTTTAATGTTCATTATGTGTAATATATAACATGTTTTAACACCACTTCCAACTACCCGTTAGGATTACACACATAATTATATACTAATACGCTAGTTTGATAAAGACGAGGAAGCTTAAAATTAATATAAAGTGTAGTCACATTTGAGTGGAGGGAGAGTTGAAACCATTTAGGAAAAAATACCCTCAGTACACCTGACTGAGATTCGAACTCCGATACCCCATCATCACCATGTAGGAATAGGTTATGTTTGATTCACTTTATAAAATATTTAATTTTAATTTTGATGTGTTTTGATTAGTAAAATTAAGCTAAATTAGTTATTGATCTTTTTACATAAAGTGAACTAAATGTAGGAATGGGTTATGTTCTATTTAATTTTAATTTTAAAGTGTATTGCAAGAGTGACACCCTAAACCATTCGACCACCGAAGCGGTTATTTACTAGATATTAAAACAAATAGATAGATACACTATATATATATATATATATATATATATTTGAGAAACAACCAGTAGCTCACCTTATGAAGTGATGCTTGTTGACGATCGAGGACCACGTGTTTGAGTCTCACCTAGGGGGTTGTTCCAACTTCACCGCTGTCACCACTGTCACCACTGTCACTGAGTGTACTACACTAGGGAACTAGTAGCGTGTCCCGAACACGTCACGATGTATTGCCATGTCCTCTAGCGACAGAGTATCCTTGTAGACGTCACGGGACGCTGTGGCGTTGATAAACAGAGGATCCTCTATATTTATATGGAGTGGTCCTGCGAGGGAGGGAGATTGTCTGCGGCGCACCTCTCCCCGCGCACCCAACCCTCGGGAACACTCCTGAACCAGGCTCACGTCAAACAATTGATCTCTTTTGTTGAAACATTTTGTTCAACATATTGAAACAGAGATTATGTCTGTTTTTAATTTAGTTATAGCTTTCTCTATTAAAAAAATCAATTTTTCAAGCATCTCTACAAATATTCCCAATTTTATTTCTAGATACCATTTCTAGGTCATCTAAATTCAAACATTACCATTTTATTACATTTGAGCGTGTTAGTATTTAGAAATACATTATTTAAATAGAAATTAATTAAAATCTTAAGTTAATTGAGACGCCCACATTGGTGGACTCGTGGACAAAGACGTAAGTCTTTGGAATTTCAAATAGTTGTACTGAGGAGATGTTTTCCTAAATTGTACCTCACCCACCCTCACGCAAATGTGGGCTCATTTCTTCCCAAATCTATTAATTTGTATAGTAAGAATACACGGATAAAGCGGATGGGTAGTAAATAACAATGCTGCGCGCTTTAGCTAGTTTAGGAAATATTTGAAAATATTCAAGCCCTAGATTATAAACGTTTAAATAGCAATGCCGTACGCCATAATTTCTCTATGAAATATTTAAACACTAGATTATAAAGTGTGTAAATAAAACCCCACACCCTAGTTAATATAATGTAGATATATATATATATTCTTAAATTTAAAAATAACATCTGTACACGGGAAACGAACCTGGGACTTTTGACTTAGTGCATCATTGCTTCTAACACTGAGCTATCCAGGTGTAGTTTTTCAATTAACAAAATTAAGATATTTAAATGCGGCTATAATCATAACTATCAAATATAATAGCTCGACTATTCAATCCATCTTAATATGAAATACATTTGAACAACATATTAACTTTTAAAGTGTGTAACTATCAATGCCACACACTATAGTTCCTCTAGAATATGTTTAAGCCACTGATTATAAAATGATGGTGCATACTCCAGTGACAGTGGTAGAAATGTAACCTTACATTTCTGGGGAATAATAAATCATAATTCTCCCCACCAGAATATGCTGTAATTTTTGATAATATGTCAAACATTTATTATAATCTTTGCCACAATACCTGGTGAATTGAGTAGGTACGTGTATTCAATACTCTAGTGGCCAAAACTCTCTGTGTTTTGATTGGTTGTGTATATTCTATTCTATATCCCTCCCTGGGGCTGTAAGTATAATTTATTATATATTATAAAGTCTTTTTAATATAACTAAAAGGGTAAAATTTACCCCAAAAAATCATTCAGCAGCTTATAAGATATAATTAGAGAATTATTTTCATAGCGTTACAAGTAAACTCGTAGTTAGAAATGAAATTTTACAATCTATATGGGTTATTTACAAATAAGATTGGAATTTGATTTTATAAAATTACTTAGAGGCTTTAAGTGATAGGTCAAAGAGTATTTTCTACGCGTCAAAACATAAAGCTTAATCATCTGGATAATCTTAATTTTATCCAGTCGTAATTACTAATCCAAGAAATCTTTGGTGGTAGGATGATAGATTCATCCCTCAAAATATTAAAATCATTTGTATTCTAATTAATTTGGGATTAAGCGATTGTCCTGAAAATAAAGGGCATAAGTGAATAAACCCTTCAGTTAAATCATAGACAGCTCCTATAGATGAACACATTGTAAATGTGCAGCTACATTACCTGTTATCTATTTGTGGTAGGAAGGGATGTCTGAAAGGCCCTTTTTCCTGTCAGAATTCTACTAAATAGTAATACCTTGGTAGGAGAAAGAACCTTCCAGACGTTGTTCCAACCATGGACAGAGTAGAGAAAGTGTCATGTAATACAATGACGACAGATTAACCAGCTAATATTACACCAGTTGTTCATGGAATAATGAATATAAGAAGAATCCTAGAGCTCATGAGCAAATAGCTCTATAATTTAAACGTGAGACACGCACTCTATGTTGGTTAATCACCTAAATACATTTATTCCTATTAGTACAGAAATAATATCTATAGTATCTGATGTAAATTGAGTGCAAGAATAAAACTATATTCCAACAGTAAATATATTGTGTGTTCAGACAACAAAACCTTGTAATATAGTTGAAATTATGGAAAAAGTTATACCTACATTTCCTAGAGCTTCTCCTTACCTTTCTAATAACAAATAATGCGTGAAATTATTCTAAATCGAATTATAATGAGAAAATATACTTCATGATGTCATGGACTAGAGCCCTAAGGTTCGAATCTCCAGCCGTGTGTAGGGAGATATTTTTTTCTAAATGTTTTTCCGCTCTACCTCCACGTCAATGCTTGCACATTTCTTCTTTACTCAATCCTACCCTGTTCAATCTCACCCCATTAGTACAAATCGAGGAGGGGTTGTAGTACGTGGAGCTTGGGGAGTAATAAATATGATATCAAGTTTTTAAAAGGTTTGGGATAAACTAATAATAAATATAAAAACTAAATAAATTTAAGGAAGCATTAGTTTAGAGTTCAATATAATAGCAAATGATAGTAACCGGATTAAATAAAACACCCACCAAAAGTGCGTGGAGGAACATTGGATGTTTTGCAGAAACATTTTCACTATGTAGTGAGTTACAATTTTTTTTTCGTAAATGGTTTAATATTTTATCATCTGTTAATGTTTATCTAAATGTGTTGTAACAATGTTCCTGCCACAAACAGTCCGGTCCAGTATTGTTATACGATCGGGCTGATGACGCAATCCTCAGTTGTTACACGGTCTTCTGACGATTTACTCTTATTCTTCGGATACACAATACGCACGAAATTGGACTTAAGAAGCTGGTTCGGGCTAAATTTAACTTTATAGGTCTGCTCGGAAGCTTACTACGAACATCTGGTGTTGTTAAATATACATTTCTCGTACAAGTGCGTCTTTTAGATTTAAAGTTTCAAACAATCGTCATTCAGTTTCCGGCTGAATTCTAAAAAAATGTATTTTGAGTATTTTATTGATTGTGTAAACATATAATAATATTTTACTTAAATAAGTTGAAGCTTTGCTACGGGAGAGAATGTTATAATGTCTCAATATAGCGTTGGCAGAATTCTTTCAGGCATTTTTATTAAACATTGAGTTATGGTCCTCTTTCATAAAGCGACAAGTCTACAATTATCAAGAGATTTCACTTGTAAAATGTGAGAAAAATATGTTTCATAACGCTACAATTAGACACTTGTATTTACAAGTGAAATTTTACAACTTACAGCGGTTTATTACGAGTAGTATTATATTTTGGTTTCATAAAGCTACTTGTAGACTAAAATAACCTTTAAATTGTGAGTAATTTTTATAAGTCTCAGCAAGTAGATAAAATACTTTACAAGAACAGTTATAATGAGTTGTTTGTACATACCGTAATTTGTTTAGTAGAATACTTTAAATAATAAATCACATGTGTAAACATTGTTTCTAGACACAGTTTAATATTACAACCAAAAGGTCTATCTCATGATCTAAAAGCTTATCTACAATTTTGATCTATCTTGGACACTCTTTAAGATACGAAAAAACTTATCATCGTAAAATGGTATGACTATTAGTATAAAAAATTTATATTATTTTATAAAACAATTGTTTCCAATCTATATTCAAATACATTCTTAATTAAAGGTCTGCTGGATGGAAAATTGAAAATCTACAAAACTAATACACTTCAGATGATCAAAAAAGTCTTTAAATTCAAAACTTCAAAGTGTCGGTCTGAGAAATAGGATCGAGACATTGAAATCTACACAGCTAATAGAAATAATAACGTATTTCTTAGAGAGGTGTAGAATAATAATTTTAATTTTAATAGAAGACCAAGAAACCATAAAAATGAACTAACATCAAAACCTAAGATTATCGAAAAGGGGATGAATTAGTAGTGTAAAGACCCACTTAAGTGGGCGTGTGGTCTAATGCGCTAGTCTCATGTTGGACTAGACTGGCAAAGTTGGGAAGGTCGGGGTTCGATACCACAATACCGGTAGGGTGCACTGAGAGTGGTTTTCCTAAATGGTTTTCAACCCTCCCTCCACGCAAGTGCTGTTGCATTTAATCTAAGCTAAGCCTTCCTAATCTCTAACCCATTAGTGTAATTAGTACATAGGTGTATGACCCGAACAGCTGGTAAGACGCGGTGTTATAAAAAAATATTAGTGTAATGAATATGTAGTTAAAAATGGAAAGCAAAACTAGCGCCAAACTTTTCATTTATACGCTTTGGTGAAATATGATGCTTTTTTACATTAGGTTTCTGTAACCATAGCTATTATATCTTTTTACATAACTTCCAAATTATAAATACATTTATAAATTTTTAGCTTACAAGCGAGACAGTCTATCTGGTGCACCGTATCATTTATTTTCAACTATGTACGAGATATAGAGAACATAATCTACTATTGAAGAAATCCACCTCACGGTTTTAACGGAAAATGTTTATTTCACGTGTTCGTAACTATGTCTGTATATCTATTTGTTCATTTCTGTGTTACATGAGGGAATCAGTTAGTTTTATTTAAATTAATACTCAAATTTGGCCAACACAACAATAACAATAACAACAAAATTTCTTTATAATAAAAAAGTTGATTCTTTCAGTGTTTGTTGGTAATTTTAAATTTAATTTTAAATTGGTTTGTTTTAAGTAAAGATTTATTGAAATAATTTGCTTTTCAAAGTTTTGAATGCGGATTTATAGGTTAAAAATATGAAGAGTATAAGTTCGTTTTTTTCACTTTGTACTTATACTATAATTGTGATTGTAAATTTATCACGAAATTTATGATTGATAAAAACGATTCTGGTAGGTTATTTTAGTGTAAGAATGATAGGTATTCGTTAAACTCCTTTTTCCGGATTTGATTTTCTAGAATCTGGTCACTTTACATTAATAGAATAACCAAGAAATACCTTTGGACCTGTAATATGTCTTTATAGAGGAATATCATTAGGATTTAGTAAAACGTTAAGTACTAAGGGGAATTGCAAACGAAACTTTTTGCGGAACAATCTGGAACAAACTCTATCGCAACCATGAAAAAACGAAAATTTTTGCGGAACAATCCAGAACAAACGATTTCAATCATAAAAACTTGAATTTTTCATAATGATAGACCAACCACGGACGTAATTGACGGATATCCAATCAGAAATGTAATCGAAGAGAACTCTACTGAATGTATTGCTCTTTTTGCAAGCTTATCAACACATCCCGGCCCCTTGCTACTCTGATGCTTCATCAGTGACCAGCCAACGAAATTATCAAACCCTAAGTTCGAACAGTTGACCCACGGAGTAACAGCTTACGTCTGTGCCTCTGTGCCGACACAACATGGCTGCTTGACGTACACTACCGTAATAAAGCTGAAGTCATGTATCCATGCGAAACTCTAGAGTTGCCAATGGTAGTAATGCCCTTAAGCGAGAAATTGCCGCGCAGACGTTCAGCGCTCACGCAATATTTTAATTCTACGATGCGTTGTTTAAAAATACAGCTCACGCCAAAATAAAGTCGAAATATTCCAACAAGACTCTCTTTCCTTAACAAATTTATAATTGTAAAGAAATGTGTGAAAATGAAATGATATATCATTTTAAACATATTTGTGGAGCTATGCTTGATGAAAAAGCGCTCTTGATTCAGCCTTCCTCAAACAAATACAGTAATTTTTTGATAGGCTCACAACAGAAAATTTTAAAATAATTGCAATTTTCTTTCTTCTCTTTAGTATTGACATATGGAAAAATATGGTTGTAGGTGAGTGGCGAAATGTAGTATAAGCATATAGTTCCAGAAAACGACATGACCATTACATTTTAAGCCATGTGACATAACAATGATACTTTCTCGCTGATCAAGAGGGTCACCTTAAGGTGGAACGGGGAGGGGGGGCATGTAGGAAACGCGAGAAAAGGTCAGTGTTATTGTGCTTCAGTACAAACATAAGAGTTTAATTTTATTCACATTGTTACCTCAACACTTGTTGAATATCTGTCAAGGTTGTCCTGAAATTTAATGACATTTTTACTTTCTCGCTATCTTACAGGTAGAGAAAGTATTGTGATCGTCAAGAAAATCGAACTCGAGATTTTGATGAATCTTGACGTATCATGACTCCCTGAATGCGAAAAAGTGATTTTGAATTTCCGTTTGTCTGTATGTACCTCCAACTAGAGCCTAAACTATTTTACCGATCAGGCTAAAACTTGATATCTAGGGTTTTCATAGGGTTGCCCCGAGGGATTTTGGAATTGGATATCTAACCCTAAAATTAAGGGTAGTTTACTGAAGGGCAAAAAGAGAAAAAGTCGATTTACTCTAAATCGGTTCTAACGATTTTGATTATATTTAATTTATAAACACTCATAAATATTACAAACAAAATGGCTACCCTCAATATTTCGGCAAAATTACTTTAAGGGCTTCGGTGTGTTGAGTAAATTATAATTTTTTTTATCATATCTCCGAAACTATTTGAGATATGAAATTACTGATCATTGCAAATATGTAACTATATTTATAATGCAAATATTTTATAAGAAACATATTTTATAAAACCAATAACTTTAAATACATACGAAGATATATATTTATTTCTTAACTTTTCGAACACTAAAGGTAAAGTATTGTGACCGTAAAAAAAATCTAACCTAAAATGTTGATGGATGTCAACGTCTCATGACCCCCCGAACCCTTGAAAATGGTCTTTACAATGCCGTCTGTCTGTGTATCTGTTTAAACTTAAAATTAAGAGTACTTTAATAAAGAGCGAAAAGAGAAAATAAAATCGATTTTCTCAAAATCAGCTCTAACGATTTTGATTAAAATTCGTATCTAGGCGTTGATTAAGATTATAAATAAACTGGCTAAATTCATTTTCCCATGGAAATGACTTTCAGGGTACTTTACAGAAGCGGAAATTTCCGTATCTCCGCAACTATTTGAGATACTAAATAACGTGTCATTGCAAAATTGTAGTACTATTAAAAATTAAAAACTTTTTTATGAAATATATTTTTATAAAACCAACAATTTCTGAGATATTGGCAAATATATTAGCACAATTTTGTGAGCTTTAGTTGTAAAGAGATAGTACTAAGTTTTAACGCAATAATTATCTAATGTATAGAGTAGTTAATATAAGTAAGTCTCTCAAAAAGTTTGTTATTTTTCCTTAAACCTCTTAGGAGAAATGTTTGTACAACAGCTACCTCTCTCCATTTTAGACTCAATAATCAATATTTACACTTTTTATTGGTAAAAATTTATAAATTAGGAATTTAATAGCAATCCTATGACCTGAAAATGTGCGACACCCAATAAAATGTCGAAAATTTTAACCGGAAGAAGAAATTTTAATACGTAATGTTGACCCTTGTGGACCCAATATTAATCTTTTTTATTGATTCAAACATAAAAATGAGAACATTGAATCTTTAAAAATAAAATTATAAATTTAGAACCGGGATTCAAAAAATGTTTTACATAAGTATAGTGTAATTTATGTTTGGGTTTGCTAGTGTATATTATTTAGTTTCACATATATTACACGTTTTGAGATATTTCAATTTTTAAACAATAGAGCGAGAAAGTCTGTGCGGGGTTCCGTACCATTTATGTCTCTTCATTTAAAAAGTTAGCCATCTAAAGCCGCTATGCTCATGACGGATATTTAACAAACGTTGATATCAACATTTGAAGAAAATTAAACTCTAGGTTTGTAAAGAAGTAATATTTGATTTTTTATTGCAATAAAGTATTTTTCTATAAAAATGCAAGATCACTGTCCTTTCCTCCCGTCCCCTAAATTCCCACCTTAAGGTGGACTCTCTATGCATTGCGGCACTGCTATGCCTGGCTCTGCCAGCTCCAACTCTAATACAGTCAGTGTTGCCTCTGACAGCTCCAGCTCTTTTACAGTCAGTGTTGCCTCTCCAAGCTCCAGATTTTATACAATCAGTGTTGCCTATGCAAGCTCCGACTCTTATACAGTCAGTGTTACCTCTGCGCATGTGACGTAGAGTAGCTTACCCGTGTAAAAGGGGACCTAGCACTGCTCTGTGCTCCATGGCAAGGTCAGACAGAGGATTGGAGATATTCATATTAGTTCGTTCGATATCGTATCTGAACTCTCGATAATTTGTGATTATAACTATAATGATCCTTAATAACTTTCTTGGTTCATTCGGGAGTAATATCTTCCTCATATAAGTGTTTAAACACTTCCCGTTCTTCTAGTCAGGTCCGTTTTTATAAAAGGGTAGTCTGGAAAATTGCCCAGGGGCACACAGTTTTGGGGACGCCGGCCTAGGTTGAGTAAGGAACCTCTGATGATATGGAACCCTAAAATAATCAGATTTGGCGAACATGTGCCCCCTACTCTGCTACCAAGCTTATACATCAATAGGGATGGTAAGGTGGTCGAACGGGGGTGAGAGGGGGGTGGAGGGGCGTCATGTTTACACTTTGCCCAGGGTACCACTGACCATAAAAACGGGCCTGTCTCTAGTTTTACTTATTATGTATCCAGAAACATCAACGTTTTTGAGAATTTTTCTCTGATTTGTCTCCTTTTTCACAAATAAATATAATAAAGACGCATTTGAACTTTCCTCACATAGTATAATGTCATTTTATATTCTTGTCAGGCAGGATAACATAATATTGTACAGTAAGCAGGTACTTTTTAGCGAAAAAAAAAGTTGGAGAGTTGAAAATTGGCAAATTGGTGTACTTTAGAGTTATAAATGACATACTAAATTTGCAACTCTGAAATTTTGTCGCTTGTGGTTTTATACCGATAAAACCATACAAAAATTTACGTATTTAAAAGTAACTTGATATTGGATAACTGTAGATAAAAATTAGTTATATAACAAAGTTTAGATTATTTAAAGCTCTACAAAAAAGTGTTATTAATTATTTTTACAAATAACCCATGGTTTTGGAGTAACCAACAATTTTATATGAGTAGTTGAGCGCCTGGGGGGTGGCGTGGCATAGCACTGACCCACCCTCGCCACGCACCATTTCTAATAAACTGCCACCACATTAGATTGATAAATTGGTACTGCCTCTGTCACCATGATGGAGGACTGGCTGCTGTGTCCATTCTAGAAAAGAAATATTCCTCAAGTCATGTGTTGATTCATTTAGTCGTTTCAGAATATTACCAAAATTGATTAAAAAATAAATTACTATCTGCAATGATTGACAGGCAGAAAAATACATCAATTTCGACTTGTCTAATTTTCCGATAGCAAGGATGTTGTACTGAAGATGGTTACTCCTAAATGTTGTCCTCTCGACATAACCTGAGACAATGTCAGGCAACACACACCAAGTGCTCCTGGTATTGTATAGGACTATAACTTCAAGAGACAGTGTCAGGCAACACACACCAAGTGCTCCTGGTATTGTATAGGACTATAACCTCAAGAGACAGTGTCAGGCAACACACATCATGTGCTCCTGGTATTGTATAGGTCTATAACCTCCTGAGACAGTGTCAGGCAACACACACCAAGTGCTCCTGGTATTGTATAGAACTATAACCTACTGAGACAATGTCAGGCAACACACATCAAGTGCTCCTGGTATTGTATAGAACTATAACCTACTGAGACAGTGTCAGGCAACACACACCAAGTGCTCCTGGTATTGTATAGAACTATAACCTACTGAGACAGTGTCAGGCAAAACACACACCAAGTGCTCCTGGTATTGTATAGGACTATAACCTACTGAGACAGTGTCAGGCAAAACACACACCAAGTGCTCCTGGTATTGTATAGAACTATAACCTACTGCGACAATGTCAGACAACACACACCAAGTGCTCCTGGTATTGTATAGAATTATAACCTACTGAGACAAAGTCAGGCAACACACACCAAGTGCTCCTGGTATTGTATAGAACTATAACCTACTGAGACAGTGTCAGGCAAAACACACACCAAGTGCATCCTGGTATTGTATAGAACTATAACCTACTGAGACAATGTCAGACAACACACACCAAGTGCTCCTGGTATTGTATAGGACTATAACCTACTGAGACTGTGTCAGGCAAAACACACACCAAGTGCTCCTGGTATTGTATAGAACTATAACCTACTGAGACAGTGTCAGGCAACACACACCAAGGGCTCCTGGTATTGTATAGTACTACAACCTCCTGAGACAATGTCAGGCAACACACACCAAGTGCTCCTGGTATTGTATAGAACTACAACCTCCTAAGACAATGTCAGACAACACACACCAAGTGCTCCTGGTATTGTATAGAGCTATAACATACTGAGACAGTGTCAGACAACACACACCAAGTGCTCCTGGTATTGTATAGATCTATAACCTCAAGAGAGAGTGTCAGACAACACACACCAAGTGCTCATGGTATTGTATAGAACTATAACCTACTGAGACAATGTCAGGCAACACACACCAAGTGACAAGTGCTCCTGGTATTGTATAGGACTATAACCTCAAGAGACAGTGTCAGGCAACACACATCAAGTGCTCCTGGTATTGTATAGGACTATAACCTACTGAGACAATGTCAGGCAACACATACCAAGTGCTCCTGGTATTGTATAGAACTATAACCTCAAGAGACAGTGTCAGGCAACACACACCAAGTGCTCCTGGTATTGTATAGGACTATAACCTCAAGAGACAGTGTCAGACAACACACACCAAGTGCTCATGGTATTGTATAGAACTATAACCTACTGAGACAATGTCAGGCAACACACACCAAGTGACTCCTGGTATTGTATAGGACTATAACCTCAAGAGACAGTGTCAGGCAACACACACCAAGTGCTCCTGGTATTATATAGGATCATAACCTACTTAGACAGTGTCAGGCAACACACACCAAGGGCTCCTGGTATTGTATAGAACTACAACCTCCTGAGACAATGTCAGGCAACACACACCAAGTGCTCCTGGTATTGTATAGAACTACAACCTCCTGAGACAATGTCAGACAACACACACCAAGTGCTCCTGGTATTGTATAGAACTATAACCTACTGAGACAGTGTCAGGCAACACACACCAAGTGCTCCTGGTATTGTATAGGACTATAACCTCAAGAGACAGTGTCAGGCAACACACATCAAGTGCTCCTGGTATTGTATAGGATCATAACCTACTGAGACAATGTCAGACAACACACAGCAAGTGCTCCTGGTATTGTATAGGACTATAACCTCAAGAGACAGTGTCAGGCAACACACATCAAGTGCTCCTTTTATTGTATAGGACCATAACCTACTGAGACAATGTCAGGCAACACAAACCAAGTGCTCCTGGTATTGTATAGGACTATAAACCTCCTGAGACAGTGTCAGGCAACACACACCAAGTGCTCTTGATATTTTATAGAACTATAACCTCCTGAGACAATGTCAGGCAACACGCACCAAGTGCTCCTGGTATTGTATAGGACTATAACCTCCTGAGACAATGTCAGGCAACACACACCAAGTGCTCCTGGTATTGTATAGGACTATAAACCTCCTGAGACAGTGTCAGGCAACACACACCAAGTGCTCTTGATATTTTATAGAACTATAACCTCCTGAGACAATGTCAGGCAACACGCACCAAGTGCTCCTGGTATTGTATAGGACTATAACCTCCTGAGACAATGTCAGGCAACACACACCAAGTGCTCCTGGTATTGTATAGGACTATAACCTCAAGAGACAGTGTCAGGCAACACACACCAAGTGCTCCTGGTATTATATAGGATCATAACCTACTGAGACAGTGTCAGGCAACACACACCAAGTGCTCCTGGTATTGTATAGAACTATAACCTACTGAGACAGTGTCAGGCAACACACACCAAGTGCTCCTGTTATTGTATAGGATCATAACCTACTGAGACAGTGTCAGGCAACACACACCAAGTGTTCCTGGTATTGTATAGGACTATAACCTCCTGAGACAGTGTCAGGCAACACACACCAAGTGCTCTTGATAATTTATAGAACTATAACCTCCTGAGACAATGTCAGGCAACCTACACCAAGTGCTCCTTATATTGTATAGGATCATAACCTCCTGAGACAATGTCAGGCAACCTACACCAAGTGCTCCTTATATTGTATATGATCATAACCTCCTGAGACAGTGTCAGGCAACACACACTAAATGCTCCTGGTATTGAATTGAACTATAACCTCTTGAAACAGTGTCAGGCGTGCCAACACACACCCACCTTTTACAATAGTCTTGTGTAAATGTTGCGACAGCGACTTCACAGGTTCTAGTTTTCAATTTGGAAATAGAACTCTAACATCTATTTCCAACTCTTGTTTTTTTAAATTTCAATTACGAAACTTTTCCTGTTCATTGTATAGCAGGTCTATATATAGAACAGATGAATGTAAACAGCGCGAGATATCCCGTGAGCTGGCATCTTCCCGTCAAAACAAACTTGGGAAATAAAGATACAAAACGGAATCAGTTCAATAAATTGACGTGGCAAGGACTTGAGTTATCTTAAGGTTGATTTTCTTTACAAAACAGAAAATTGATTTGGTTAGATTCAACCAAGTTTTTTTTTAATGAGCTCCCAGTACACTTAAGGGTCGATCACCAGAATTAATGGACATGCGGACAAAGTGCGTTATCCTCGTATTGTCATATTGGTTTCCGTTTAAGAAGGGGTGGAGGTTCGAATTTCAGAATTATGTACTCAAGTGGTTTCTACTAGGAGATTTATATTTCTAATAAAATCCACCTTCCTCTTCAATCGCAATTATTGTAAATGTGAGTCTAGCTCTAATAGATAGTAAGGCAAGTATGATGGAGGTAAAGTGACTATCACAAAGAATTAGAAAATATATCAAATAAAAGGCTACTAAAATAAGATTATTTGGCTTGTGCAAAGCTTTGAAATGTTGAGGTCAAAGTTCAAACCTCCTTCGCTTCGACTTGAACACCCACAATAACCTTCGCATTTTCGGAACATTTAATAAAAAGAAGAAAAGTTTGGTATATTCTAATTTTAACACTTTATAGGGATTAAATTACATCTACAACCTAAGTATGAATACATTACATTATGTCATTATATTATTGTTTGTTTTGTTTATTTTCTAGACCTTTCTCTTTATTGAATCGTTATAAAATTGAAAATATTTTTATGCGACAGCAAAAACAAACAAATTTATCCTCGAATCCGGTTTCGAATTTACGTCACATGTTTCAAGCTTAGCTTCGCCTTTGTCTATTTTTATATTTGATATAATCATATCTAGTTGAAAAAATCCCAACTAAAATACGTTCTTGATTTTAAATATAATTAAATATTATGTTTAAAACAGTATTAAACAAATTTCGATCAAACTTGGTTTAGTAAGTAATTTTTAAATGCCTTCTTTTTGCACACTGGCGTAAAATAGTGTTGTTTGTTTCGGTGACTTACATTTAGACACAAGTGGTACCGGTAATCTAAATTAAAATAACAGTTTTCCTCAGTTAAGTGTTGACGTGTAGCTTATTGTAATGCATGCATTCGTTTAATATAGCCCTACTCTTTCCAGTCAAACCCCGCCACAATACCCGTGTGGAAGGCAACTTCCTTAATACATGGGTTTTCTACCAGATGTTGCAGGCAGCACTAACCAAACAATGGTCTGATTGCATGCTCCACTCCAAATGGATAGACATCACATCAAACCGACATTCGGGTTGTTGACTTAAGAACAATGATTGATTAAAACCTTATTTTTATCAATATTGGTAAATGATAAGTATTTACTTACACATAATAATTAAGGACAATATTACCCATACCTACAAGTCTCTCTCTCACTCACGCACACATATATTTACACTCACTCTCACTAGCTAGCTCTCTCTCTCTCTCTCTCCCCCCCCCCATTGAACGTTCCCTATCAACCTCTCTCATGCACGCGAGGTCTCTTTTCACTCAAATCGTGACATCGATATACCAAGAAGTCACCAGCCAAACGACAGTTTAGATCTAACCAATTATATTTATCCACAATCCTAATGCCTGATGGTCCCTAAGCTTCACCTTTTCTATTTATCTCCCCGCCCAAGCAAAGGATGACCTTGAAAATAAAGCTAGTATAAGCTATTGTGATCTCCCCTCCTTAGTCCCAACATCTTGCTATTGTTCTCTAGCGGGGAGATATGGAACTAACGGCTATATTTCAACTAAACCTAATAATGTTCGGGTCATCTTTGTGTAGACATGCTCAACGTCCTCACTACTTTCTCCACCTTACCACCTACACACGGGTGATGTTTACATTCTTAATTCAGTGTAAGGGGCGGCCAGACTGAGCGCGTGAGTGACTAAAATTTAAAACAGAACACATTGGTTGTAATGCGAGGTGGCCAGACTGGAGCGAGCTTAGCGACCGAGCGCTTGAAAGATAGAACTGGTTCTACTTTTCAAGCGTACGCGCTTGACCCGGTACAGTCTAGTTTACAGGCGCTAGGCAATATTATTGTATGTTGGTTCATTAAGTGCTAGGAAAACTTCTCATTTTGACATCTTTATTAATATCTATAGGTTTAGCACAATTGTGTATTAATCACAACTTGTGAATGTGAAGAATGCCAGGCCTCCACCGTGGTTCGGATTCCACGTTAAACTGTAGGTCCTCCATTATTCTCATTTTGACATTTTTATTACTATTGATAGGTTTAGCACACTTGCTACTAACGGCCTAATTTAATTGGTAAGATCATAAACCAAGCCTATATGTATGAGAATGTATATATATATATATATGGTTTATGTTAGTTGTTGACGAGAAGGTTCTGAATCTTGGCTCAGAGAACTGAGGGTAGTTTTTGACAAGTGATTTATTGTTGTTGTTTTCTCATCCTCTCTCCACACTAATGGTGATTCTTATTTGTAAAGGCCTACTTTGATAATATTGAAGTATTTTAACATATCAGATTTATACTTATATATGTATGTTAAAATACTTATATATATATGCATAAAACTGATATATATATATAAGTATTTTAACATATAAGTTTTATATATATATATATGTTTAAAATATATAAATATATATAAAAGTATTTTAACAAATCAGTTTTATATATATAACTGATATGTTAAAATACTTCAATTTTATCAAAGTAGGCCTTTACCAATAAGAATCGCCATTAGCGTGGAGAGAGGATGAGAAAACAACAACAATAAATCACTTGTTAAAAACCACCCTCAGTTCACTGAGCCAAGATTCGAACCTTTGCCTCCTCGTCAACAACTATCGAGAGCTATTTTCTAATCACGCGCTCCCTTGTCAGTCTGGTCGAACCCTAAGTCAGCTGTTACTGCTAGCAAAACAATTAGCTATCTTGGAAGCCTTAGTGTCATTTGTTAGTAGCGCCGGTAATGGTTTTCAGTGATGTTTAAATGCAACAAAGGAATTCGCAGAAGAGATGCAATTATTTATGGATTAGAAAATTAAACAATAATGTTATTATAATTAATTTTTTTTTCCAAACAAATTGAGGAAAATGATTATTAAATTTGTTTTATAGTGATACTATCAGTTTTACCCGTTATTCACACGGATTGGCCGCATCAAAATCTATCAAATTAGGACGTTTGACATCGGCTACCATCATTTTGATAGCTCCTCCATTTTAAATCCTGAGCTAACTATGGCAATCACAAATTAATTATAGTAGTTAATAAATTAAATAAAATATCTTAGAAAGAAAATATTACCTAGTACACAAACTGAGTGCACAAACGAGCGCAATTTATTGACAACGCAATATTTACCTAAGCACTATCATAATATGAGTGAAAATTAGTAATACACGTGTTTATAGAAACATGTTGAAAAAAAAAAGCATCACATTTAAACAAAGAGCATAAATGAAATAATGGGCTTTGTTACAGAGCCATTAAATATTGAGCATCATAATTTCCCAAAGAGAATCATCGTGTTCAAGCTACGTCACCAGAATTTATTTTAATTATTATGTCATGCCTAGATAGGCACTAATTTATTCACGATTTTTAGCTATGTATTTGCAATACTAATGGATCCACTTTAAGATAATCTTTAGTTTTTGTATTTCTTTATTATTAAACATTTTTCATCTTCCTTTATAAAGTTAAGGTTTTCCATCATATCGATAATTTTTTTCTCACTATTTTAGGACTTTTTAGACCCCGGTTTCCCCGCTCCCTAATTCCCAGCACCTGATTTTTAAGTTACAAACTTTCCAACTTTTATGGATATGTACGGTGGGGATTTTACCAACATGGCGAATTTTAAATTTCTTCCATGCCGTAAAGTAAATTTTTTAATTCATCTTAAAATATGTCATTTTACTCCCCTCCCCTCTCTTCAGTTACCAAATACCCTATTTGTAATTTTTAAGACTTATTTTGACTATCTTATATCTCATATGTTATTTTACGTTCCTACAAAATTTCAAATCTACCACCTCGGAAATAGTTTTCTATATTAGTTGTATACATGCTAATTTGTTCCATTGACCCGGCATCAATTTTGAAATTCCACGTTCATACGTCATTCGGATAGTCTGGAAGGTTTATTAACTTGAATGGTTAATTTTAATTTTCTACCTCTCCAAAAAGTGATTTTTATGTTAGCTTTGAAAATTTTGAAGAGACTACCCATCCCATTTTCCACTCCTTCATTTTGAAATTTAAGAATTCAGAACTGTATACTGATTGAGGTGGTCCTTATACCCGACTGATAAATGTCAATCTTATAGCACTGTGAGAGGTCAGGGTTCATATCTGAGGTGGTATATATAGGGTGGTTCATAGTAAACTTATTTCCTCTTCATCCATCCAAATCAGGGTACAGCTCCTTTGAATTTTAACTTCCTAATACCTACCTTATAGTCATTTGTTTATTTAGCACCGTGTCTTACTACCCATTCGGGTTATATGCTTATGTATTAACTATGCTAATAGTTTTAGGGATGAGTAAGATTATATTTATACGAAGTGTACCCGCGTTTGCGTTGAAGAATAGTGGAAAAACATTTTAGAAAAACCATTCACAACACACCCAACCGAGATTCGAACCTCGATCTCCCCGTCATTGGCAGTCTAGTCTACTGCGAGAGTTAAACCTTAAACCATGCGGTTATCGAAGTGTGAATAGCGTAGTAATATATTATATTCGTTTAGCCAGAGGATGTGTCTCCTAAATAGTTCTCTACCATCCTTCCACAAAAATGTAGGTACATTTTCTCTAATTTATACAAGAACCACTCCTACCTTATGGAGTAGTCTATATTTGTACCACCCCACCATGGAGTAAGACATGGTGAGTTTATTTATTGGAGCTCAGTGTGTGCAGGAAACGTTGAGTGAGGCTGGGAGTGGACTGACAGGTTCCTAGTAGTCAGGAGTGGACTGACAGGTTCCTAGTAGCCAGGAGTGGACTGGCAGGTTCATAGTAGTCAGGGGTGGACTGACAGGTTCCTAGTAGCCAGGAGTGGACTGACAGGTTCATAGTAGTCAGGGGTGGACTGACAAGTTCCTAGTAGCCAGGAGTGGACTTACAGGTTCCTAGTAGCCAGGAGTGGACTGACAGGTTCCTAGTAGCCAGGAGTGGACTGGCAGGTTCATAGTAGCCAGGAGTGGACTGACAGGTTCCTAGTAGCCAGGAGTGGACTCACAGGTTCCTAGTAGCCAGGAGTGGACTGGTAGGTTCATAGTAGTCAGGAGTGTACTGACAGGTTCCTAGTAGCCAGGAGTGGACTGACAGGTTCCTAGTAGCCAGGAGTGGACTGACAGGTTCCTAGTAGCCAGGAGTGGACTGACAGGTTCCTAGTAGCCAGGAGTGGACTGACAGGTTCCTAGTAGCCAGGAGTGGACTGACAGGTTCCTAGTAGCCAGGAGTGGACTGACAGGTTCCTAGTAGCCAGGAGTGGACTGACAGGTTCCTAGTAGCCAGGAGTGGACTGACAGGTTCCTAGTAGCCAGGAGTGGACTGACAGGTTCCTAGTAGCCAGGAGTGGACTGACAGGTTCCTAGTAGCCAGGAGTGGACTGACAGGTTCCTAGTAGCCAGGAGTGGACTGACAGGTTCCTAGTAGCCAGGAGTGGACTGACAGGTTCCTAGTAGCCAGGAGTGGACTGACAGGTTCCTAGTAGCCAGGAGTGGACTGACAGGTTCCTAGTAGCCAGGAGTGGACTGACAGGTTCCTAGTAGCCAGGAGTGGACTGACAGGTTCCTAGTAGCCAGGAGTGGACTGACAGGTTCCTAGTAGCCAGGAGTGGACTGACAGGTTCCTAGTAGCCAGGAGTGGACTGACAGGTTCCTAGTAGCCAGGAGTGGACTGACAGGTTCCTAGTAGCCAGGAGTGGACTGACAGGTTCCTAGTAGCCAGGAGTGGACTGACAGGTTCCTAGTAGCCAGGAGTGGACTGACAGGTTCCTAGTAGCCAGGAGTGGACTGACAGGTTCCTAGTAGCCAGGAGTGGACTGACAGGTTCCTAGTAGCCAGGAGTGGACTGACAGGTTCCTAGTAGCCAGGAGTGGACTGACAGGTTCCTAGTAGCCAGGAGTGGACTGACAGGTTCCTAGTAGCCAGGAGTGGACTGACAGGTTCCTAGTAGCCAGGAGTGGACTGACAGGTTCCTAGTAGCCAGGAGTGGACTGACAGGTTCCTAGTAGCCAGGAGTGGACTGACAGGTTCCTAGTAGCCAGGAGTGGACTGACAGGTTCCTAGTAGCCAGGAGTGGACTGACAGGTTCCTAGTAGCCAGGAGTGGACTGACAGGTTCCTAGTAGCCAGGAGTGGACTGACAGGTTCCTAGTAGCCAGGAGTGGACTGACAGGTTCCTAGTAGCCAGGAGTGGACTGACAGGTTCCTAGTAGCCAGGAGTGGACTGACAGGTTCCTAGTAGCCAGGAGTGGACTGACAGGTTCCTAGTAGCCAGGAGTGGACTGGCAGGTTCCTAGTAGCCAGGAGTGGACTGGCAGGTTCCTAGTAGCCAGGAGTGGACTGACAGGTTCCTAGTAGCCAGGAGTGGACTGACAGGTTCCTAGTAGCCAGTGGTGGACTGACAGGTTCCTAGTAGCCAGGAGTGGACTGACAGGTTCCTAGTAGCCAGGAGTGGACTCACAGGTTCCTAGTAGCCAGGAGTGGACTCACAGGTTCATAGTAGTCAGGAGTGGGCAGGTAGGTTCCTAGTAGTCAGGGACTACTAATAGGATGGTCGTGAACACACATTTACCACTGAAGCCATGTTTCAGTTCAAGCTGAAGCTGTAAGTTAAAGTATTTATATTTTTATCATTAGTAAATTTAATCCTAAGGCCATTTGAGCAACATTATAAATGATTACGTATCTATCAAGAAAAACACTTATAAATTGTTAGACAAAAGCCGGGAATCTATTTTTATTATATTTAAGCTTGTAAAATTATTCGTTACTTGTGTAGACCATAAAGCTTATAGCCGTTAGTATTCAATAAAAAAATTCAACTACGTTTAGCTTAAGAAACAGAATTGTTTATATAAAACACCAAGAAACAGCAAAATGGCTAGTTTTTTATTTTATTTCCATCGTATATTTTCACAAATTTTGTATTTAAGACACTTCATATTTACTCACTGAAACTTTTCATCGAAATGTAACTAAAACAATCATTTAGAAATTATTGGAAAATAATCTGTTTAGTTTAAAGTAGTTGGGGCAGTCCAAATCAAACCGACCTACCATAACATCAACCGGTGTTGAGTTCAGCTCTGAGTCAGGCTGTATCTCAGGATTGTAGAATTAGTGGTAGTTGATGATCAAAAATTGTCTCGAGAATGTCCTCAAGTGTTGTTCGCTGAACATGCGCACTAATGTGTTGTTATGACAGCAATAGTGGACTCTGTTGGATAGAAACTGGTCGTGTGGTCCAACCTTTCATTCAGGATGTTCAATCCATAGGCCTCGAATCGATCCTTTGGATCGATATAATTCAATAGGTCTTCGAGTGCATTGAATCGCACTTAGGGAGATCAATTCAACGATTAATGAAAAAATAAGTTTCTTTAACCATGAAAGGGGATATATATTTAAATATCGGTATTTTTTCCTATCATAATAAATTTAATCAATTGCTGATAGTAAATTAGTAAACTATTATTGTAGATTAAACTATCATAATACCTGTTTAGAAATCAAAGGCTTAATTTCTGGTTGTGTAATGTGTCCCATTAACATTTTGTTGGACAATGATCGAGAGTCGTAATCATTTTTATTGACCCTAAAAATTTGGGAGGGGCATTTAAATTAAATAATATACAGATCTCCACGGTGTGAGCTCACAAATTAACTTTTCTGACCTAGTGGCCACCACCGTTAGTGATGATAGTGCCAACATTTGCGAATATATGGTATCACGTGGTCAGCACAACGACCCCTCAGGCCGTTAATCTAGGTTTTCTAAATCAAAGCTACTTGTTTATTCAAGTATCTCCTCATTTGTCCTCATGAGGCTGAGGTTGTCCCTGTTCCAGACCCACGGCAACACAGATTCATTTTGGAGAGCTGGGTATCGAAATAATTAAAGACTAGTTGATCAAATATTTACCCCAATGAAAGTGTGAGACTGTTCCTCATTGTAAGATTTAATTATAAACAACTTTTTTGTATATACGTTTTCGGTTTTTAGGAAATGCCCCTGTTTCAAAAGAATAATTTTGGGGACCTCCATTGCCACCACGTATTCCTGCACCCTTTCGGATTAGGGGCTACCTGCCCTAAAATGGTCAACTTCTTAGGTATATGGAGCTTTGAAAGTATTTAAACTTTGTTTTTCTAGAAACCCGTTCCCATTTGGGGAGCTTCTTGGGACTTTTCTTTGATCAAATATTCCTGAATTTTTTTTTTTAGGGAATACCTTTCTGCAAAACTTCAACTTCTTAGGTCTTCTGAGTTTCGAGATCTTTTCGACTATGGTTTTTTGGAAGTGTTCCCTATGTTTGAGCTAAATTAATCTTGCATCATTATGGACTAGGGGCTAAATGCCTGCGAAATCTCAACTTCCTATCTCTTCTGGGCTTCGATAACTTTTCGAATATGGTTTCTTAAAAACTTCCCATTCTGGGGCCCAAGTGAAAATGTTCGGTCAAAAGTATTTTTTGCACCCTTTTGGCCTAGTGGTTACCTGCCAGAAATAAATTCAGCTTTCTAGTTCTGCCGAGCTTCAAAAATTTCTCACCTTTGAATTTTTTGGAGCCCCATGGTAATTTTTAAGATCACAATGTATTCTTGCACCCTTTGGGGTTTGGGGCCACTTTCCTGCAAAATTTCAGGTTACTTGATCATCTGGGCTTCGAGATTTGTCCGCCTGGAGAGAGGAAATGGTAATTATCATAGAGGAATCAAGTAGCCAAAGCTATTATTTATGCTTTTAGTGAGGATTTACTCCAAATAGATATCATATTCTGAAAGACACCTGGACATGGGAATCAAACCCGGGACCTTTGGCTTAGTATGCCAATGCTCTAACCACTGAGCTATCCAGGTCCCGGGTTCGATTCCCATGTCCAGGTGTTATTTTTCAATTTTCAGAATATGATATCTAGATGGAGTAATCCTCACTAAAAGCATAAATAACAGCTTTGGTTATTTTATTCTTAATATGCAATTCCTTACAACAATTATAATAACTGTACAAATGGCAGCAATAAGCCAACTACCGAGTCGAGGGTGGCTGCGTTTTCTGATAGCTCGTGATATTAATATAATCACACACTTTTAGCCGACGATTTCCGCACGTCCATCATAGACTCTGCCTTAAAATATGTGTGAAGAATGACCCTGGGCACGGGACGACTCCTGGATAGCTCAGTGGTTAGAGCATTGGCGTACTAAGTCAAAGGTCCCGGCTTCGATTCCCGTGTCCAGCTGTCATTTTCAGAATATATTATAGTGGAGATAATACTAATATAATAAATTAAACCTACATTCAGTTATTATCACATTATAAAACAAGCTTTATTGCAACAACTTGACATAATTCCTTCTTTTGTTAGGATAGTTTTATTTTTCATGTAACCAAACTTGGTGGCGTAGTTAGCTAACGCGCTAGTTTCGTGTTGATATAGACTACCAAGGACGGGGAGATTGAGATCGAATCTCACTCGGGTGAACTATTCTTTTTTACTATTTTTTTTGTTTCCCACGCAAATCGGGTTCACTTCCCCTATAATAAACCTTCCCAATTCCTTACACACATATAAATACACATACATACATGCATACATACATACATACATACGTACATACATTACATACATATATTACATAAATACATATATATATATAATCACACCATTTTCTTACGTCAGACTTATGAGGTAGGCAAGAAACTGTGTACATTACTCAAAAAACAACTCCGTACTTAATCCATCATCACTAACAATCTCCACACTTCCCCATACTTGCAAACTTCCTTCGCTTCAACAACACATTAAATTTACAGATTAACTTCACCCTGTATTTCCAGAAGTTTTGCACAGTTCTATTTTTGCAACAAATATGTTGAAAATTTTGCCAAATCTTGTAAAACATCTTGTAGTAGCAAACGAATGCGACGACTGGATATGAGTCATACGTGACGAAAGTTATATATTAACAACTTCCAAATTTATGCTACAACATTAATTATCTAGTTTATTCTACTTTGGCAAAAGATCTCATGAGTTTGGTAATTTATACGATTGTAAATTTTTTCAGCTATATTAATTAATCTTTATGAATTATGTTCTTCCACGTCTCCTGGACTATTCAATATTTTCTTTGAAAGAAACGGTTCAACAACTTGCAACGTTATCAAATTTTTATTTTCCTTAAATATAACATTCTTAATAATTTTAAGTGATCCTTATTTAGGATTAAGGTTTCCTAAAATACTGCCCGTGGACAAATTGATTATGATTTGTCAATTTACTTCCGTCATAGATAAAAAGGGGGTTCTAAATATTCTAAAGTTATATTCAAATTTTTTTTAAAGACCCCATCCAATTATAATATACTGTATATGAACAGTTTTAGAAAAGTGGTCAAGTGTAATTTAAGAGTGGATACGAATCCACACAATTTATCTTCAGAGCGTGGTCCCTTACCTAATAAATGTATGACACATCCCTATATATTTTACCATTTAGTTTATTTTAGCTATGAGTAAAATTTTCAAAAACTGGTATTCAGTAGAGTGAGTAGACTACCCTTGAATAATTTTTTTCTCAGAAAAAATTAATATTCACTTCAAATTAAATATTGCTCCTCTAACATAAATTTTAACTCAAATTCAATAATCAGTATTAGCTACCCTGAAACGATAAATAAATCACCATATTATTAATAATGTAAAAAAAGCTCATGATTGACAAAAATCGCTATATACTTCATGGAGATGCGAGTCAGAACTTTTTTCCTCGTCGTCTTATCTACCAGACTCGATGTCTAACTCCACTTCTCGAGAAATGATTTGGAAAGTGTTGGCTCCAGATCAAGATCAAGCCCCATTCCGTCCATCTGTGCTATACATCGTTGTAGAACCCAGAATATCTTGGACAGGGATGTAAACAGAGAGCGCTTAGCCCCATTTGGGGAAAATATGAGAGTTAATATTAACTACTAAGTAGATAACTATTTATTGATACCAACATAAAATAGTGTTGTTTAAGGTCATTATTTGTTGAGTTGGAGAATATATATTAAGCAGGAAGGATCAGTAAGACCATATTTCCCTAAACAGTAACTATATTTTGTATCTTTAATATGTAACAGGCAATATAATACTTGAAACCAATCTCCATTTCTACTACTTACTTATAAAACAAAGTATATAGCTGTATATTTGTTGCCTAAGATCTCTGGGACCGCTTAGATGATTGCAATGTGGTTTATTTATACTATGCAGTTTTTCACCGGGAAGATTTTAGGCTATTGATAAAATAAATTAATCAAAAATGTTGTCTTAATACGCGTTATGAATGGTGGATTCCCCTATCGAATGAAGAATTAATTATTTTTCTGTATAACTTGATTGCTAAATCCAAAGAGTGATTACAAAATACATTTCAATAATAAATCCGAAGAGTAATTTGTAGAATACCTTACAATAATAATTAATCACAGGAGAAATAATATTTTAGTTTAGTTGGTTGTTTTAAATTCAGAGATCCTAGTGAAGGATAGTTGCTGTATTTATATGTTCGCTTTTAACTAGAGTATTACTGAATATATTTTGATGAGGTATTTTTGATACTTTGTAGAACTACTCTATTGAGGTTATAAGCTATTTAAAAATTATCTATATCCTCAATGAGCTGAGCAGTGACGTTAAAGGTAATATAAAGGTTTAATGTACACGATGGAGTGGAAAAAGCAAGGACTGCCACAGGTGCAGCTACTGTTGTGACTTTAGGAAATAAATGGTACGGAACTCCGTACGGACTTTCTCATTCCATTGTTTAAAAATGGGGATATTTACTCAACACTCGTAATACACGTGAAACGAAATAATATACACTATCAAATACAAGCATAAATTGCACTATATTCATGTAAAACATTTTGTGAGTCCCAGTTTTAAATTCTTAAATTTTATTTTTAAGGAATTAATGTCCTCATTTGTATATTTGGACAAAAATAAAGATCAATATTGGTTCCACTTCGTATTAAAATGTCGAATCTCGTTTAAAATTTCGACATTTTATTAGGGTTTGCACATCTTATGGTTTTCGCATTGCTATTAAATTCCTAATTTATAAATTTAGACCAATAAGGTAAATATTTACTATTGAGTCTAAAATGATAGAGATATGTAGATTATTGCTGTACAAACATTTCTCCTAAGAAGTTAAAGTAAAAAGAACATCAACTTTTTGAGAGACTTACTAATATTTACTTACTCTATGGCATTAGGAAATTATTGTTTTAAAACTTAAGTAGTATTTATTTACAACTAAGGCTCACAAAATTGTATTAATATATTTGTCAATATCTCAGAAACTATTGGTTTTTATGAAAATATATTTTTAAAAATGTTTTTATTATTAATAGTACTAAAATTTGCATTGATAATTTATTTGGTATCTCAAATAGTTGGGGAGATAAGAAAATTTCCGCTTCTCTTAAGTACCCTAAAATTCATTTTCATGGGAAAAAGAAAATAGCAATTTTATTTATAATCTTAATCAACACCTAGATACAAATTTTAATAAAAATCGTTTGAACTTTACATTATCCAAGTGCGGGTGGATAATGGTACGTTAATATTACCCAGACAAACTTTGAAAAACATTATTCAATCACCTTTCACCTGAGATTATTATTATCTATATAATATTAACGTAGTCCATGTTCGCGCTTTACCCAATCAATGCATATTTAAGGAGGGTGACCTGTTATGGGAAAATAACCAATCAATGTCTGATGGAAGGAGGGTGACCGGTTATGGGAAACTAACCAATCAATGTCTGATGGAAGGAGGGTGACCGGTTATGGGAAACTAACCAATCAATGTCTGATGGAAGGAGGGTGACCGGTTATGGGAAACTAACCAATCAATGTCTGATGGAAGGAGGGTGACCGGTTATGGGGAACTAACCAATCAATGTCTGATGGAAGGAGGGTGACCGGTTATGGGGAACTAACCAATCAATGTATGATGGAAGGAGGGTGACCGGTTATGGGAAACTAACCAATCAATGTCTGATGGAAGGAGGGTGACCGGTTATGGGAAACTAAACAATCAATGTCTGATGGAAGGAGGGTGACCGGTTATGGGAAACTAACCAATCAATGTCTGATGGAAGGAGGGTGACCGGTTATGGG
>CABFWO010003522.1:0-16483 GCA_902155825.1 Timema genevievae
GTTCGGATTCCACGTTAAACTGTAGGTCCTCCATTTCATCTCACAACCACCCTACCATTGCACATTAGCGTAAGTGCGTATAACCCAAACGGGTAGTAATACGCGGTGCTAATAATAATATACAGATTTTTTAGAAGTTTCATTTAATTTTCATCGCATCTTATTATCCTTCAGGCAAATACACAATTAATTCCAAAACTTAAAATATATTTCACTGCGTCTTAGTATCTGTCCTGGTCATAATCATACATTTTTTACGCTAGTAGAATCGGGATAGGGAAGGTAGCATTTTAGAGGAAACGTACCCACATCTAAATGGAGGAAAACTTGGAAACAATTTAGAGGAAAAAAATACCCTTAATAAACTCTACCGTGATTATAATCCTGAACTCCACATCACCAGAAACTGAGACGAGATGAGCCTGACAATTAGTCCACGTGTCCACAGATACAGATAATATTAGCTAATAGGTGATAATCGAGTTTAACTCTTGTAATGCCCACTTGAAGCGGTACTTTCTTCGTTGGTTTAGCTTAAAAATGAAAAACCCTCTAATTTTACAGGTACATTTTATTATGTTCATATATTTATGTACTCACATCCGTGGACACGCGGACAAAGGTGTAAGAATCTTCTAGATTGGGTTTCCTATGTGTAACAGGATAGGGGTTGAATCTCGGTCGAGTTCGTTAAGGTTATTTTCACTAAATGTTATTCCACTCTCCACTCATACAAATGTGGGTACATTTATTTCAATTATTTCTTCCTCATACCCACTTCTGTGTAACTAGGCCACTATATGGACATTTGGGAACCCAAAATAAATGAAAGTCCTTGTATTCTTGTTTTATATGATCAGAAATAAATACAACTCTCTAAATATGCATGAGAAACATGATTGAGGGCACTTTCTATGCCTTCTTTTTGTTCAAGATGTGCTATAAATAAACAAAGCTAACAATTAACCTGGTTAGTATTAATATTATTTTTAAAAAAACACCAACACTTAAGAGTAATTGAAATAAACACTTTTCATGTGCTCGAAGGCATTCATTAAAAACCACCTGACCATAAATTATAATATTTTCCGAAGCCCTGCACATTCGTAGAATATATCTTTGTTGAAACATCCGCGGGCGTATCTACGACTATAAAAGAAGAGCGTGCTAACCCATTGACCCACTTGGGAGGTATATAAATATATATATATTGGAGGTTCAGTGACCTACAGCTAGCTCGACCCTTCAACTCCAGCTTTCAGGCCTCATCTCTGACGCGACATCCATTCAAATGTTTCAAATATAACTTCATCTCTCCCACATATGGACTGTATTATTCTTGTCTTACACAGAGAGCTCAAGCATATTTATAATTATAGATTCAGTTTGATATTAACGTAGGAAGGTAAGAATTGCGAGTTAAGGGCACCGGTTTTTCGGATTTAAATAACAAAAATTTGTTTTGTCCAAAATAAATCAAATTTACTCCAGTAGAACCATTTAGTTAAATTTTCTTCACATGGTGTTGACCTCAACAATTTGTTAAAATTTGTCATGAGAATAGCAGCGTTTGATGGGCAACTTTTTAAACGAAGAGAAAAATTTGTCATTAAATTTTAGGACATCTTCAACAGATATTCAACAACTGTTGATGTCACAATGTGAGGAGAATACAACAAAATGTTTCTACTGAGAAATATTTGATTTATTTTGGACAAAACTAAGTTTTGTTATAAAATCTGGAAAAACACTAACAGTAACCCTCAATACCTACGATCCCACTTAAATAAATAAACACAGAGAAACTGAACTTCATTTATTACACCCATCGTTGGTCATGTGGATTAAGACGTCAACCTCTTATTCTAACCTCTAAGGCGTGGCATTGACATGGAGGTATGGCTACAAACCAAGCTGGGGGCTTTGAGAATTATTTATTTATAAATTGCTTTTCACATAAATGCTGGTACACTATCTTAAAATTTTGCCTTCTTGATCCTTAACCCACAAGTTCAAATATATGGCTTGCATGTTTCTGTGGTAGGATGTAGTGATAAAATATCAAAAGTATAGAGATAATTGTGCAAGATTAGCGTTTACCCAAACACTACAGGGGCTCGGATTGTTAACATTTACCCCTGGTAAAGTTGGGTGATGCAAAGTTTTGTACAAGCTTTTGAGTGTGCACGTTCTTACTTATTATTTATGGCATCAGGAAATTGAAAGTTCATTGCTGCAAGTATAAAAGTACGCCCCTTATCTCTATCTTGAGCTAGTTATATCCAGTATACCTCATTACACCCTATCTCTATCTTGAGCTAGTTATATCCAGTCCACCTTATTACACCCTATCTCTATCTTGAGCTAGTTCAATCCATTCCACATTATTATACCCTATCTCTATCTTGAGCTAGTTCAATCCAGTCCACATTATTATACCCTATCTCTATCTTGAGCTAGTTATATCCAGTCCACCTTATTACACCCTATCTCTATCTTGAACTAGTTCTATCTAGTCCACATTATTATACCCTATCTCTATCTTGAGCTAGTTCTATCCAGTCCCCCTCATTTAACCATATCTCTATCTTGAGCAAGTTCTATCCAGTCCACCTCATTATACCCTATCTCTATCTTGAGCTAGTTATATCCAGTCTACCTCATTACACCCTATCCCTATCTTGAGCTAGTTCTATCCAGCCCACCTCACTACACACTATCTCTACCTTGAGCTAGTTCTATCCAGCCCACCTCACTACACCCTATCTCTTTCTTGATCTAGTTCTATTCAGTCCAACTTATTACACCCTATCCCTATCTTAAGATAGTTCTATCTCTTTCAGGTTAATTCTAATATTATCCTCCCATCTGCGTCTAGTTCTTCCCAATGGTCTTCCATTTTCTGAGTTATTAAGAACATAATGTGCTCGTCTGTTATTTCACGGTCGTGCTGTTTGTTGGCCCACGATTCACGCGGACCGCGTTAATTGTCATTGGGGTCTTATTCTAGTTGGATGTATGTGGACTGTTACAAAGAATGAAGTAGTATCTAAAGAGACAAAGATGGCAATATATAAAAGTGTGGGTGATGGAGTCTTTTAAGGCGTTATTCCGCCAAGACTGGACTGCCACTGGTGGTGTTTGAGATATCTAGTCTCGAATACTGGTTGGGCACACCGATAGTGATTTATCCTAAATAGTTCCCCCATTTTTCCTCGTCACAAATGCAGGTACATCCCCCTAAACTCTACTTTACTCATCCTTAACACTTAACACTACTGGGTAGTATGACGTGGGGTACACACACACACACACATAACTACCCCACAAGAAATTTTCCCGGAACAATTAAAGGCGCCAATTTGTTTGTAATGTAAAACAGTGTCTGGATACAATTATAATCAAAATCATTATAGTTTATTTTAGAGAAAATCAATATTTTTACTTTTTCCTGTTGTAAACTACCCTTAATTTTGAAGTTAGATATATAATTCAATAAATTCCTCTGGGGAGCTTTGTGAGAGCCGCCATAGATACAAAGTTTACCCCGATCAGTAAAATGGTTTCTGTTCTAGGCCGGGATACAGACAGACAAACAGACAGGCAATACGGGTCAAGAAACCCACTTTTTTCTGTTTCAGTGGGTTTTGAGACCTCGATATCCATCAAATTCTCGAATTCAATTTTTTTGGCGATCACAATCTACCCGAGGGGTCACGAGAAATCACCACAAATAATATTTGTTGAGGACGCCGTTTAAAATAATGGAACGAGGACAGTTGGTTCACAGGACAACCCGCGACATATTTTGAGGGAGATGTGAAATCCAACACTGGTTCACAGATTAACGGTTAGCGGAAATGTTAACGGTGTAAAAGAGGAAAGACAGAATATCAAGAATCCTCCCGATTTCCTGTCTAGTACTTGTTCAGCCAAGAAACTAACAACTTGTTCCTCATTTGGCTGCGTCTTGTTACCTCAGGTCAAGGTCACTCTCCTAGCGGACACTTGGGCAAAAGGTCAGATCGACAATTAACATAGATTACAAGACATGTTTGAGAAGTAATGGAGTTTCTAAGATCACAAGACATGTTAGAGAAGTACTGGAGTTTCTAAGATTACAAGATTTGTTAGGGAAGTACTGGAGTTTCTAAGACTACTAGACTTGTTAGAGAAGTACTGGAGTTTCTAAGCTTACTATCCTTGTTAGAGAAGTACTGGAGTTTCTAAGTTTACAAGACTTGTAAGAGAAGTACTGGAGTTTCTAAGATTACTAGACTTGTTAGAGAAGAACGGGAGTTTCTAAGATTACAAGACTTGTTAGAGAAGTACTGGAGTTTCTAAGCTTACTACCCTTGTTAGAGAAGTACTGGAGTTTCTAAGTTTACAAGACTTGTTAGAGAAGTACTGGAGTTTCTAAGATTACAAGACTTGTTAGAGAAGTACTGGAGTTTCTAAGTTTACAAGACTTGTTAGAGAAGTACTGGAGTTTCTAAGTTTACAAGACATGTTAGAGAAGTACTGGAGTTTCTAAGATTACAAGACATGTTAGAGAAGTACTGGAGTTTCTAAGATTACAAGACTTGTTAGAAAAGTACTGGAGTTTCTAAGATTACAAGACATGTTAGAGAAGTACGGGAGTTTCTAAGATTACAAGACTTGTTAGAGAAGTACTGGAGTTTCTAAGATTACAAGACATGTTAGAGAAGAACGGGAGTTTCTAAGATTACAAGACTTGTTAGAGAAGTACTGGAGTTTCTAAGCTTACTATCCTTGTTAGAGAAGTACTGGAGTTTCTAAGTTTACAAGACTTGTTAGAGAAGTACTGGAGTTTCTAAGTTTACAAGATATGTTAGAGAAGTACTGGAGTTTCTAAGTTTACAAGACATGTTAGAGAAGTACTGGAGTTTCTAAGATTACAAGACTTGTTAGAGAAGTACTGCAGTTTCTAAGATTACAAGACTTGTTAGAGAAGTACTGGAGTTTCTAAGATTACAAGACTTGTTAGAGAAGTACTGGAGTTTCTAAGATTACAAGACCTGTTGAGGAATAGGGGAGACTTTTTACTATCACTAGAAATGTTGGAGAGAATATTTCCACTTACAATTTCTCTATCTAGCATTTTTTTTTTAATTTTAAATATTCCCTATAGAATTAAATGCATCATTAAACTTTTTGGCTTATTTCAGTGTAAATGGATGGTTAATTCACTCTATAATAATGTTCATCATTTATTTGAGGTATTTAACATTCACTTTCTGAACCAACTGATTATATCAGCACAATATAGTTTCAAAGAGTGAGAGCGAGAGGTCCTAATAATTTTGCCGGGAAAGGTATTTTCAGATACCTCAAAGGGGCCTTGTACAAGCCACAATAAACATGGTACTGATGGCTCTACTTCCCCCTCCAAAGGAAGTTGTGATATGGATTTTTATAGCTTCATAAAAATGCGTCGACCGCGGTTGGGTTTGAACACATGAACATCGGGTCCTGAGGCGACTTATTAATGTAATTTGGTTAATGCATCGTCCGATGGTTATATTGGTGTTGACAAATGAATGTCTTTGCCCGCCTCGGACATCAATCAATGTAGTCAAGATTGCTCATGCATTGAACTTAAGGGGATGTGAGAAAAAGTAAGTATTTTTAGCAGTTGTTGAGTATCTGTCGAGGGTGTCCTGGAATTAAATGACAACTTTTTCTCTTCATTTTAAAAAGTTTCTCACCTAATGCCGCGTTGCTCATGACAGATATTCAACAACTGTTGATATCATCATCTGAAGGAAATTAAGCTCTTTGCTTTTACCGGAGTAATATTTGATTTATTTTGCCATCACAAATTAATTGCTATAAAAACTGCAAAAGTACTTACGTTTTATCACATCCCCTTCCACCCCGCCTTAAGGGCGTTGCCTACCTGTGACGTCACGATAAGTCAAGATGGGATTTCTCATGTAAATGTATTTACACTGTATTCAGTGAGTTTTTAAAGATATAACAGTGAAACAAAAAATATAACTCCATAAATAATCCTAAAAATACACTTATATCATTAAAAAAATGTTTATATTAAAGTAATTTTGTTTAAACTTTTTTTTAAATCATCCACAGCTCAGGCTTTTTGGTTGGTTCCTAAACTGTCCTGTAGGAATATTCCTGAGTTGTGGACAGTTTAAGAATAATCCGTTCACCAAAAAAACCCTAAATAAAACTAATAGTTTTATGTAAATATATAACTATTTTAAAAACTATTTTACGAATATATGGCTTTTGTTTGGATGTTGTATCTTTTAAACTTTCCGAATAGAACGTAAATACATTCAACTTGGTAAATTCTGGCTTGACTTGCCGTGACGTCAGAGGTAGGTCTTCTTTCCTCGGATACTTCTCCTCCCCTTCTCTTCTCCCAGCAACATTTTATAATATTACCCAGCATTCCACGCGGCACTCTTAAGGCTTAATGGCCGTGATAACGTCTCAAGTGAAAAATATCAAGTTGATAGCTCTAGAAACAAAACACTACACAGCTATTAAAGACAGAAAAGGGGGGGGGGAGCCATTACTTTCATTTGAGTGTTTCTGAGGCCACTCAATTCATTCTGGGCTCTTATCACCAGGGATCTCCTGAACTTAGAGAGCTCCAGACTACTGGATAGCAGTTCTAAAGCCAAGACACGATCCAACAGAGTAAAAAAGTTTTGTTTGAATTATATTTTTAAACAGATGCAGTAGGCCTTAGAAACATAATCATTTTTAGACTCAAATCGGTGAACACATAGACAAAGGAGTCATTCTCACCTGGTCAAATTTCTTGGTGACTGAGAGTTCGGGGGTTTAATCCCGGTTTTCCAGCCTCGCCTTTTTATTCAAATGCTTGTACACTTCTTCTAAATTCTATATTTCTCACCCCTAGCCTAAATGTGGGTGTCAAAATACGCGGCGCAACTAAACTGTGAAATATTGAACTAAGGAATTGTATTTATTAATCAGGCTACGTGAAATATTAGAAATCTGGCGAATTAACACCGATGAGACCATTATTTATGATTTGTGTTGACCAAAAGGTGTCCTTGATTGGTTTATAGGATGCAGAGTCCACCTTGCCTAGTTAGTATGTTGAACTGAACATTTGTTATGATTGCGTGAATCATCATCAGAGCTAGCAACAAGCTTACATTGCGCCGTGCAGCAGACGGCCTAGGCAACCCGTAAGCCAGTAACGTCAAAAGTGTTGCCTGCACATTATTTACGTTAATAGTATCCTACATTCTCGAGCGACAATATTATTATAAAAAATAACAATCTTAGAGTATTTTAACAAATGAAGTGTAAAATATTCAAGATAAAACTCTCAGTTTTATGTCAGCACGTGTTAAACAAACTACAGGCCAATTTTTCACATGAAGAGACTTATTTGGTAACTACTACTTTCATGTATTCATACGCCAACTCATGTGATATACATATGTATCATTTAATAAATATTATCAATACTAATAACATTAAAATAATAATATATTAACCCACTTTGGTGGCTGCGTGGTCTAAGGCGTCACTCTCGTGTTAGACTAGACCACCGATGACGGGGTGACTGGGGTTCGATCCTGGTTGAGTGAACTGAGGGTGGTTTTTACTAAAGGGTTTCTTTCTCTCCACGCAAATATGGGTACATTTTCTCTAAATCCAACCTTTCTCATTCATAATCCCTTAGTGTAATTATTATATAGGCGTATAGCTCGGACGGGTAGTAAGACGCGATGCTAACATAATATACCAATGTTTTGTAAGAAGGATTAACAAATTAATAGCACGACCCATTTTTTACGACCGAATTTTATTCCTCAACCAATCTTAACTACACTCAAGTTTTAATGAGGGAGAAGGTAGAATTTTGATTAAGTGTGTCAGTGTTTTCGTGGATGGAGAGTGAGAAACCATCAATTGAAAATCAACTTTAATGTATCCAGCTCAGATCCAAGCCCTGACCTTCCCGTTTCTATACAACTAGACTCTGATATGAACTTGACGTTCAGTACGTGTTCCCACTGACAACAGGTCATAAGAGAAGACTATTGAGCAGAGATAATAAGGTATAAATATATATTCTGACGATTATTTACATGTGTTGGTTTAAATTCTTGTCACATTTTAAAATATTTACATAAGAATGAAAATTAAACTTTGAAAAAATTAGGAGGGAATCAAATACAGTCCAAATTGTCCCTTATTCTGTATCTTATATAACCATTGAATACTAGTGAATTCTATGGCTACCCCCGTTTCTTAAATTTTGTTTCATTTGAAAAATACACGGATCTATATATTTTGGAAGAGAGAACAAGTGCATGCGCCAAAAAGAGGGAGGGGGGGATTAGGGCCTACCACAGTCCACCCCACTAAGACTACAATTTGTAATTATAATAGAATATTAAAGTATATTATGTACAACTAAATAAATATCGATCAGTGAGGAAGTGTCAAATGCATAGGCTGGATTTTAATAGCAGTCTTACGACATGATATTCAAAGAGACATACCATCACACAGCATTTTAAGAGCAAGAGACATGATATTCAAAGAGACATACCATCACACAGCATTTTAAGAGCAAGAGACATGATATTCAAAGAGACATACCATCACACAACATTTTAAGAGCAAGAGACATGATATTCAAAGAGACATACCATCACACAACATTTTAAGAGCAAGAGACATACCATCACACAACATTTTAAGAGCAAGAGACATACCATCACACAACATTTTAAGAGCAAGAGACATGATATTCCCCCTGTGGACTGTATTGGACCAGGCGAGTTTCAACTTACCCGCGAATAAGAGGATGAACACCAAGGCTATCTGCATTACGCTCCTACCACGTTCCTCCTCCATGTTGACAACTGACTGGAGCAACAGACGAGGATAGAGTATCTGAGGGAGAGGGCAACAGACGAGGATAGTGTCTCTAGCGGGACTGACGGAAACAGACGACCGCTATGTTGCTCACGCAGGGACTGAGCTCTGCTTGGAGAGGAGTCTCCCAGTTATACCGGCCAAAGAGAGACTTTCATTCACTCGTGTTCCGTGTCGTCACGGAGGTCGGACACAGCTCCAGGGTACCCGGGTCGAGACCAGGCACACAATATTAACTGATTACCTGTATTTTATGGCTTTGTCCTCGTATGCACAGAAATAATTATCGTCGCAAAGTTAATAGGGGCCGTTCACTGAACTATTGATGGGAGGGGATCTTACCTGAGGGGGGTATTGGAGGGGATAGTACCTAAGGTGTAGCTTGAGGGGGATCTTACCTTAGGGGAGTATTGAGGGGGGAACTTACCTGAAGTAAATCTTGAGGGGTATCTTGGGGCATCTTACCTGAAATGGAGCTTGAGGGGGATCTTACCTGAAGTAGATCTTGTGGGGGATCTTACCTGAGGTGGATCTTGAGGGAGATCTTATCTGAGGGGGTTATTAAGAGGATCTTACCTGAAGGGGAGCTTGAAGGGGATCTTACCTGAAGTAGATCTTGAGGGATCTTACCTGAGGGGGATATTGGAGGGTCTTACCTAAGGTGTAGCTTGAGGGGAATCTTACATAAGGGGAACATTGACGGGGATCTTGAGGCATCTTATCTGAGGGGGATCCTACCTGAAGTAGATCTTGAGGGGATCTTACCTGAGGTGGATCTTGCGGGGGGTCTTATCTGAGTTGGATCTTGATGGGATCTTACCTGATGGGGATCTTGACGTAAGAGATCCCATCTGAGGTTGATTTGGAGGGGGATCCTATCTGAGGTGGATCTTGAGGGAGATTTTACCTAATGTGATACGTAGGAATGTTTCTATCCAAAGGTCCTTTACTATCCTAAATTATCTACTTATATTTATATGCCAGAACTCTATCAAAATATTTAAAATTTACATGTTCACTTATTAAACTATATTTTAATAATAAGAATACTTTCTAGGAAAAAATACATAATAAATAAATTATACACTTTTATATTAAACTAATTCATTTTCTAATAACATTACCGATAGTGAGTGATCAATGTTATTTTGTTCCCACTCAAATATTAATTGAACGTGGTAGACATATTTGAGTTTACAAGACTCAAGTATCGACATTTATTGACGATGCTTTTTTTTTCCCTGTGAGATCGATTTAAAATGGCCCCGAGACCGACCGGTGGTCGACCCTTGGATTGTAATATTTTGCTTCCAGGCGGTACTGAATATTAACAGTCTTGGGGTCTTAGGCTCGGTTCGCGATAAAAGGTAAGTTAAGTTGGCCGTGGGTGCAGCGAATATCTTTCACGTTAACTTGGTTTAGAATTTAATGAGTTCTGATTGAACCTTAACATAATAAGTTCATCCAATTATAAGTGCAGGTAGCAGAGTCCTCTGGCGGAGAATTACTAAACTATAAGAGTATCAAGTCATTTTAATATTCATACCAAAGCAATATAATTCAAATTATACATAATAGAAACTATCTCCTTGTCGTTAAGAAATAATAGCTTCCTGGGTATTTTAATTATGATCATATCCAACTAAGACGTATCCCCTTCATTAGTCACATGGTCTAACGCTCTACTATCGTGATAGTCTAGACTGTCGATGACGGGGAGGTTGGGGTTCGTATCCTGGTTGGGTATACTGAGAATGGTCTTGGATAAATAATTTTCCACCCTTCCTTCAGAGTGTGAGTACACTTAATCTAAATTCCATCTTAGACATCACAATTAGAGTAGCGTCTGACCTGAACGGGTAGTAAGGCGTACCTAGACATATGGGCTTTATTTTCACGTTTGAATTTAATACATATTCACTAGAAAATGGTTTTAAAATTTAACTCGAACGAAACCAATATTATACTGATTAAACTGACTTAAAAAATATGGATTTCTAGTCTTTTAGAAACAAACTACCTTGGACAATTTTTGGTCCATAAAGGTATGAAGATAATTCAAAATGAAAGAAGTTACATAATGATGAGTTACATAACCTGTACTCCTCACAAGATATTGTTAGGGTTGTCAAGTCTCGCAGGTTACGGTGAGCAGGACATGCAACGCCAATGGAAGAAAATAAAACTGAGTTCAAGATACTGGCTGGTAAACCCAATGGGAAGAGACCAGTGGTAATACCTAGTCGCATATGGGAAGATAACATTAGCATGGACATGAAAAATATAGGGTTTCCGGGTTGAACTGGATAGGACTAGCTCAAGATAGGGATTGGATCTAATGAGGTGGACTGGATAGAACTAGCTCAAGATAGGAATAGAGTATAATGAGGTGAACTTGATAGGACTAGCTCAAGATAGGGATTGGATCTAATGAGGTGGACTGGATAGAACTAGCTCAAGATAGGGATAGGGTATAATGAGGTGAACTTGATAGAACTAGCTCAAGATAGGAATAGGGTGTAATGAGGTGGACTTGATAGAACTAGCTCAAGATAGGGATAGGGTATAATGAGGTTAACTTGATAGAACTAGCTCAAGATAGGGATAGGGTGTAATGAGGTGGACTGGATAGAACTAGCTCAAGATAGGGATAGGATATAATGAGGTGGACTGGATAGAACTAGCTCAAGATAGGGCTAGGGTATAATGAGGTGGACTGGATAGAACTAGTTCAAGATAGAGATAGGTTGTAATGAGGAACTGGATAGAACTAGCTCAAGATAGTGATTGGGTGTAATGAGGTGGACTAGATAGAACTAGCTCAAGATAGGGATTGGGTGTAATGAGGTGGACTGGATAGAACTATCTCAAGATAGAGATAGGGTGTAATGAGGGACTTGATAGAACTAGCTCAAGATAGAGATAGGGTGTAATGAGGTGGACTGGATAGAACTAGCTCAAGATAGGGATAGGGTTAATGAGGTGGACTGGATAGAACTATCTCAATATAAATATAGGGTGTAATGTGGTGGACTGGATAGAGCTAGCTCATGATAGGGATAGGGTGTAATGAGGTGGACTGGATAGAACTAGTTCAGGGGAGTGTCCTTCCCCCTACCCCACTCCCAAAAAATATGTCCGTGGATCCAGCCTTACTCAAACAAATACAATTATATTCGTAAATTTGTAAAATGACAGCTTGACACGGGAATCTAACCCGGGATCCTTGGTTTAGCATGTCAATGCTCTACCAGTGAGCTATCCAGGCCGTCCTATGCTCGGGGTAGTTTTCAACCCATATTTTAAGGCAGAGTCTGTTGTGGACGTGTGTAACTCCTCAGCTACCATGAGCTAACATTGATTCCACAGCTACCGGCGACTCCTGAGCGGTTTTACGTGTCCGTTGGTGTTGGTGTTGGTGTCGAACCTGAATCTAGTAAGCTTAGTCAAGGGTTCGACTCTCGTGCGCAGGGGTAACTTTTCAAATTGCAAATCCTTATACTCGATGTGTCTATTCCCGTTGTTTCCATATTTTAATCTTTAGATAAATGATCACAGCTGAACATTCTGAGATACTTGAGGATTGCTTTCAGTGGTTTTGGAGCTTTCTGCCATTCTCATAGTAAATACCACGGTGTAAGGATACATATTTTCAACCAAATGGTGTCCTTAGACGCCTAAATATCCTTTCACTATAGTATGATGTGGTTGTAAAGCTCCGCAATAAAACCAAATTGGGACCTCAAGAAATATCATCCAAAGCTTTTATAAAGAGAACCGGTAACTCCTGCGTTCGTTGACCCGTTGCATTTCAGCGTCTAATAGGGGGAGACTATGCACCGAAACGGGCCAGGGTTTAGGTTCGACGCTCGGACAGTGCACGTCATTCTATGTTTTGGTAGGTGTCTGCCAACCGCTGACTTGTATGATAAGCACTCTACTCAGTGTTGACAAGTCTATAGTCTCTAGCGACAGTACATGGACCTTAAATGGATTGTATTTTGACCGATAGGATTCTACTTTCTGACATTATATTGACAGGCCCAGCGATTTTAATAAAAAAATTAATAAAATTTGTTACTTTATATTAGGGCCACCGGATATTACTTTTAGAAAATATCCTAAAGTTGGATTGTACAGGTGGTTAAACTATATCAAAAGTAGTATCCATCTTGACATAAGGTGTTCGTTTCCCCCTTTCGGAAGAATATTGTGATCTTTTTGGAAATTATAGCTAGTCTATATTTAAATTTAACAAAGTTATACTAACAGAAACACATAAATACACACATATAATGATTGTAAACATACACAAAACATATTTTAAACACACATACGTTGACCTTCACATAAACATACTCTCACATTTATTGTTCCATGCACATTTAGCCATGCATACACACATATACACAGGGTGTATTCAAGTAGCGAGGTGTGAATACTTTCACCAAACATCACCCAATCAATAGCTCACCCACTTTCCCTAAATTGTGTTTGTTGAGTATTTTCAAAAAAATGTGTTCTTTACCTTTGTAAATCTAAAAACACACAAGCATCCGCTCACAATAATATATTGAAGAGTAGAAATTATTTATCAACCAAGGTATTGAAAATTTGACAAAGATATTTAAAAACAACAATAATAATTGAGGGTAAATAGTTTTGGAGCTACCTTTTACCGGGACTATGACGCTCCCTGTTGCTCAGTCGCGCGCGCATCAATGGAGGAAATGGTTTCATAATTCCCGGTGGCTCAGTCGCACGCACATCAATGGAGGAAATGGATTCATGATTCCCTGTGGCTCAGTCACACGCACATCAATGGAGGAAATTACTTTATGATTCCCTGTGACTCAGTCGCATGCACATCAATCGAGGAAGTGGTTTCATAATTCCCGGTGGGTCATTCGCACGCCCATCAATGGAGAAAATGGCTTCATGATTCCCTGTGGCTCAGTTCAACGCGCATCAATGGAAAAAATGGCTTCATGATTCCCGGTGGGTCATTCGCACGCACATCAATGGAGGAAATAGATTAATAGTTACCAGTGGATCAGTCTCACGCACATTAGTGGAGGAAATGGTTTCATGATGCCCGGTGACTCAGTCACGTGCACATCAGTGGAGAAAATTGCCTCATGATTCCCGATGGCTCAGTCACACCTAAGCCTTCACAACGCATCTTAGTAGTAACAGACTGCCTTGTTCCCACGCGTCTCAATGGGCGTGTCACAAACGCCACGCATGTGCACAAAATACTTCTCAATATCTTTTATATCCAGTCTAGTTTGTGGGAACGCACTTTATTTTTATACTGACAAAAGTGAGCACAGAGAACATTACCATTGTATGTATTGATTGTTTTATGTTTAATAAACTGGATTCCTCTTATTTTCAACTGTTTCTAGTGGTAGCACGGGGCACCACTAGCACGTCTCATCCCTGATGTTTGCAGATATACGGAATGTATCTTCCTCATTATAAAAAAATATGCTACAAAAATATGTTTCAAGCTTTTATTATTTCAATATTTAAGGCATTTAACATGAACTTTCGGACCGATTGATTATGTCAGCACACGACCATTAAATAAACTTAAATATAGAACAGAAACAACAAAAAGCCCCCAGCCATTAATCCATCACTATGAAAGAGGAAACCCCAATTAACCCATTTATATATTTGTTTGCATACCGGGGATCGAACTCGGGACCTTTTGCTTACTAAACAGACACGCTACTATCTCATTTAAGGTGTCAGATAAGCCTCTATGGTTGCACCATTGTATTAAATAACACTAAAGAAAAGTAAGCACATTGATTAAAATACGCTTTATTGAGCTCTAGAAATGTGTATGTTTGTTTACAAGGTAATAGCTTACTAGTATTTAACTCTGGAGATGTGTATGTTAGTTCTCAAGGTAATAGCTTACTAGTATTTAACTCTGGAGATGTGTATGTTTGTTATCAAGGTAATAGTTTGACTAGTATTGAGCTCTGGAGATGTGTATGTTAGTTCTCAAGGTAATAGCTTACTAGTATTTAACTCTGGAGATGTGTATGTTAGTTCTCAAGGTAATAGCTTACTAGTATTTAACTCTGGAGATGTGTATGTTTGTTCTCAAGGTAATAGCTTACTAGTATTTAACTCTGGAGATGTGTATGTTTGTTATCATGGTAATAGTTTGACTTGCAGTGATTTCCTAATGAATCTTAGATCGATCACTCGTGTGTGTTCCCTGGTTAGCGTCAGTCTGAGGCTAGACGGGGCAAAGTGTGTGAAGCAAGGGCGACCTCTTGAGGCTCATGTGAGGCAGTGGAGCGACTGCTGTGTCTAATGACCTGGTTACCATCGTCTCTTTGTCCACGGCGGCCGACCACAACTTTTTGATGTTTTGTTCGGCGGGACTGACTCACTCGTCCTGTATGAGACGATTAACCGACTGTCTCATTACCGGACCACATCGGCTGTTCTCATACAATGAGCCTAGTTACCACGCTTCATCTCTGGTACAGTCCGACATACAATATAGTCCGTGTGAATATTGAGAGGACACGTCTCGGTGATCAAACGGTCCAAGGCAGGGTTCGCAACTCACGGCCCACGGGCTAACATATCTGACCGGCCCGCGTACCTGCAATAATTTTATATTACTATCCAACATGCAGTCACAAAACATTAAAACTTCATTTTAGTGCGTAAATAATTTTAAATAACAAAAAAATACACAAAGCAACTTCAAACTGTGATATATTTTATCACTTTACATTATTGGTTGCGGGAATGTTTATTTAAATATTTTTATAAATATGACCTCAAGAAGAAAATGTTGGAAATGAAGTATGTGGGAAAAAGTCCGCAGGGGAGGCCAAGAAAGAGATGGAAGAAGCAGATAACAGAAAATGTTCAAGTGAGAGGAAAAAATGGAAGAATTTAGGAGGAAGAGTGGTGGAAGGATAGAAGAAAATGGAGGCATTTTACTAAACTGACGCGGCCACAGGCTGGAAACATTTGGTGATGATGATGTATATAATTATATTACTAAGGATTTTAAATACATAGCATCAAATAGCATCGGTGAGCACGCGGATTAAACTTCAGAGTCTTGTGGTCTAGTTTGCCAATGTTCAGGAGGTCAGGGCTCGAATTACAACTGGGTGTACTGAGGGTGTTTTTCACTTAATTATTTCCCACTCTCTATCCACGCAAATGCGTGTACATTCCCTCTAAATTACCCCTTCCTCATCCCTAGCACAGTAGTGTAACTAGTACATATGCGTATAAGCAAGACGTGGTGCTAAAAAAAATTCAAAAAGATAGATGGATGGAAACATAGTATCCGCTAAGCTCTTCATTTTTTGAAGGGGGACGGAGTGAACCATTTTCACTATAAATTATTTCGCACCAAATAAACATCACAAATTGTAACGTAATTAATATAAATCACTGACTAGGGGTGGTTTTATTACTTGATAACAGAAGCAAGGGCGAAGAAAAACGAGGGGGGGGGGGGGGAAGGGTGAAAAAGAACAGCCAAAAAGGGGGGAAGTGCTTTTAGGAGCCC
>CABFWO010003522.1:16526-37794 GCA_902155825.1 Timema genevievae
CTTGAAATTTGAAGGGCCACCCTAGAGGGGTCTATTTATACGTATAAACAATTTTTTGGCTAAAGGTATAGTACAATTTTCTAGCAGACCCCTCCTCCCCCCCCCCTAGAAAAACTAGCTTTCTACGCCCTTGAACAGAAGCTTCTTTTGGAAACAAAACCAAAATATAATTTTTAATATATACGTACTTTTAATTAAAATAAAAAAGGTAAAATTTGTTGTTTTTTGGATAGCTTATACTTTTTTTATAACGAACTTGAAATTATTATATACGTAGCTTATCACGCATTTATATTTCCCGTGTTTCCCTTTGAAGAGGCCGACTGGCTGTACGCACTCAATGAGAGCATCATCCAAAGTGAATAGCTGTGTGACCGTGCGTTGACTAGACGTGACGCGACGCGCAGCAACGCAGTTCACAGCATCCCATCCAGCCGGAAAAATCTTCCACAACAGTATTTTCTCTCAATCTCCTCTTACTACCCATCTGAGCTATAAGTCAGTTTAATTATCCTATTAGGGTAAGGGAGGAGGAAGGAGTAGTTAAGAGGAAATGTACCAACATTTGCGTGATGATCCAGTGGAAAAAATGTATGTAAAAACACCTGGCTGCAATTCGAACCCCAACCTCCCCGTTATCAACAAGCCAACCTATGCGAGCCTGACATTTAGTCCACGTGTCCATCTATTCGGGTGTTAATGTAAAAACAATTTGTTTGGACATGGGGGAGGGGGTTAAAAAAATGCGAGCTAGCACCATCTTGCTCTGATGTTAGCTCAGCGCAAGCTATCTTGAGGATAAGTAATAATTCTCTAAGAGCGGGTCTTCAACAAAAACTGAGTACTGTTACATTCTCGAGCGATGTTGATGAGCGTTTCGAAGAACCGATCCGACAACTCGGACGGTGGGAAAAAAAACTCCAAGGGGAAATTGAATAGACGCTAGATTACTAAGTCATCAAAGTTGGAATTAAGAACAGCTTCGAAGAATTTAACCTTTTAAAAAATATATATATATAAAAAGATTCATTCAGCTATTAATGTGGTCTTAATAAATTGCGGTTTTCATAGCAAACTTTTTTTTTTGGCAAAATAAATAAAATATTTCTCCAGTAGAAGCAAAGAGTTTAATTTTATTCCCACGGTGATATCAACAGTTGTTGAATATCTTTCATGATCATAGCGGTATTAGATGAGAAACTTTTTTAATGAATATAAAAAATTGTCATTAAATCCCAGGACATCCTTCTCAGATATTCAACAACTGTTGATATCACCGCGTGAAGAAAATTAAACTAAATGTTTCTACTGGAGGATTGCTTGATGTATTTTGGCGAAAAAAGTTGTCTACCACGAAAAGTGTAAAAAAGATGCCCTGAGATCCCAATCCCTGCCGTCCCAATATAATGTTCGGTTCGTTTCGTGAGCTCTTGTGAATGAATGTTACACGATCTGTTTGAAGAATGCTCTTTAAGAGTTCAGATCAGGGACAAGTCTGAATATTCTTAACTTGGAGAAGCTCCTTTCTAAGGTGCCAGGGGATATCTGACAGGTTGCCAAACAAACTTTACCAAAGAGTCAACAGAATATAGATGTTGGAAACAAATTCGCGGTGACTCAACAATAGTTTCCTTAACTTCAGCAGCTCCAGTTAACCTTGATTCTATCATCTATACATATATAATTATATCATATGCACTTTGAAATCGCATTAGTTTAGTAATGAATTCGTACCAGATCCCTAACTGAATAAAAAGCTCGCACACACAATGCTTATAACTCCGAGAAGTCGAGAGAAGGTAAAAATACAAATTTATCACAAGTGTGTTAAAGTCCACCGTGCTAAAAGCTTATGAAAGATCTAATTGTATACAGTCATATTTTAAAAGCTTTTAACATACCTATTATAAACTTGCGTGTATTTAAAACATCTCTAGGCAGTTTACAGTGAATGAAATCATATTGGAATGTCACCAGAAAAGTGTTAGGACAGGTAAAACATTTTAAAATGGTTACCAGTTGAGGTCGGTGTTCGATAGGGCTCCGTTCTGCGACCATCGATATTTTATTTATATGTGAATGATATCAATTTCTCAATATCACATATATGCTGATAAGTGATGTCCTTCAAATTAATATTAATACCAGCTGTTCGTCAATAAATACATGACTTAGGCTTTATCATAGCTACAATGCAAGGCTTGATAAGAAATCAATTATTTTAAATCAAGGCCGTAGTCAGGGGGGAGATTTTAGGGATTCAAACCTCCCCTCACCCCCAAATTATATAAACAAAATATATATGGCTTTATTTATGGTTCAAACAATATCAAAATTAAGGTACAAGTACTAATTAGGGAGCTATGTAAACCAAAAGTACTTCATCGATCTTCTAAAGGTGTTTAATATTTAGAATTTTTTCTAGCCTCCGGCAATTGGGGATGTGCCCACCAAACCTCCCCTAAAATTATTGGCTGGCTACGGCCTTGTTTTAAATTAAACCATGAAAAACCTCAACTCATTCTTATAGGTACATGTAGACAAAATATTGAATGTTTCTGAGTGACAAAACTGGGAGAAATTACAATAATTTTCTATTTCTTTAACTTTATTAAAACATCATATTTTTAAATTTATTATTGATATGTGTTTGTATTTTCAACAGTGACTTGGAACGGAAACAGTACGGTGGAAGTTAAACCAAGGGGGAGGGGATTGGTGACAGTGGGACCAACCCCAAGTGAGCTAAGAAAGAGGTTTGCAAAGTGCTTCGTGTGGTGACGTATGGATCTGAGACGTGAACAATCAGAAAGAAGGAACAAAATACTTCGTGTGGTGACGTATGGATCTGAGACGTGAACAATCAGAAAGAGGGAACAAAATGCTTCGTGTGGTGACGTATGGATCTGAGATGTGGACAATCAGAAAGAGGGAACAAAATGCTTCGTGTGGTGACGTATGGATCTGAGATGTGGACAATCAGAAAGAGGGAACAAAATGCTTCGTGTGGTGACGTATGGATCTGAGATGTGGACAATCAGAAAGAAGGAACAAAGTGCTTCGTGTGGTGACGTATGGATCTGAGACGTGAACAATCAGAAAGAGGGAACAAAATGCTTCGTGTGGTGACGTATGGATCTGAAGACGTGGACAATCAGAAAGAAGGAACAAAGTGCTTCGTGGGGTGACGTATGGATCTGAGACGTGGACAATCAGAAAGAAGGAACAAAGTGCTTCGTGGGGTGACGTATGGATCTGAGATGTGGACAATCAGAAAGAAGGAACAAAGTGCTTCGTGTGGTGACGTATGGATCTGAGACGTGGACAATCAGAAAGAAGGAACAAAATGCTTCGTGTGGTGACGTAACTTCGTGTGGTGACGTATGGATCTGAGACGTGGACAATCAGAAAGAAGGAACAAAGTGCTTCGTGTGGTGACGTATGGATCTGAGATGTGGACAATCAGAAAGAAGGAACAAAGTGCTTCGTGTGGTTACGTATGGATCTGAGATGTGGACAATCAGAAAGAAGGAACAAAGTGCTTCGTGTGGTGACGTATGGATCTGAGATGTGGACAATCAGAAAGAAGGAACAAAATGCTTCGTGTGGTGACGTATGGATCTGAGACGTGAACAATCAGAAAGAGGGAACAAAGTAGCTTCGTGTGGTGACGTATGGATCTGAGACGTGGACAATCAGAAAGAGGGTACAAAGGTATTCGGAGGATTTTGAAATGTGGTTGTGGAGAAGGTGAAATGGATGGACAGGGTGAGGAGTGAGGAAGTGTTGAGGAGGAAAGGAGTCTGATAAAGATTATAACGTAGAGAAAAACGTCTTGGTTGGGCCACACACTACGTAGGGATTGTTAAATGAAGAGGATCATGGAGGGAAGATAGAGGTGAAAAGAGGAAGAAGATTTGGAATGCTAACAAATATCAATAAAGGGAGAAGCTACAAAAGGATGAAGGAAGATGCTCAGGACCGTAGATAATGGAAGATGTCCAGTTGATACCTGTCTCAGGACAGATTCACAGAAGAAGAAGAACTGAAATACCTATGTTTTGTTTTTTATCTCTAGTTTAGTGGATTAAAAGACTAAGCCTTAACTTCACCAGATAAATCAAGGTCGTTTTTATTACCAATATCAATATATCATTCAATATTTCAGGCGTTAGGACATTACTTTCAACAAATACTTATTAGTTATATTATTATACCAGCCAACAGTGAAAGCGTTGTTATTATAGCCTATACTCTAGAGGTATCTATATTATAAAAGCGGACTACTGTAGTTATGTCATATAACTTAGCGTATGATTATATTAAAGTGGTTTTAAATAACTTCCATTTAACAGTTACAGATCTGTTCGTTATTCCTACTGTGTTCTTACTTATTTAACAAATATATCTACAGACTTTGGTATTGATGTGATCATTCCTAAACTCCCCTCTATTGGAAGAAGTTTGTACTACATTCTTTAGTTGTATGGGTCTTATAAGAGATAGCACAACAATCTAAATTTACCACCTTTGATTTTTAAAGTTTATTAAATGTAATTTTAAAAGGTTTAAGATATTATGACTATAAAAGATTGTTTCATAGGGTATGATTAATATAATCATATTAGATGAAAATTATTTAAATATGAATATGATATGACAAAAAAAGTTTCTATAATTCCCTGAGAGGCGTATTATTCCAAATTATAATATTATGTCAAATATGCCACCAAAATTTCCAATCAAAAACATTAATATAAATTAAATATCAATAACAGAATATACAGAAGCTCAGATCAATTTAAAACAAATATATCATGTTCAATATCAGCTAAAGTGGTGATAGGATGTTTTCTATCTGGGTGCTGCGATCTAGGGATTATAACATTAACTGCAAACCTCAATTTTACAGTCTCGGTGTCTCAGTTGTCATTTTATTTGAGGAACATTATTACTTATTAAATAATTTTTATTTAATTTATATCATCATGGCTCACTACCCGTTCGGGTGATTACGTAACATACATGTGCTCAACATTTAATGGTTTTCACCAAGTTGATACACAAAATGCTTGCTAAAGCTAACTACAGCTAAGAAATGCAAAGATAGGCCTACCTGGTTTATTCTGCCATCATAACATTACTTGTTAATTACATTTATTATTATGTACACTTTTACCTCAGCTTGCCTTACCTATCATAACTCCTTACCTCTTATTCTCATTCATTTAACTATCCTGTAGAGGTAGGGATGAGCAAGGTAGATAAATTGTACCCGCATTTACGGGGAGAAAAAGTGAGAAGAAATTTGGGTAAAAAAAACAACGCCCAGTAAACATGCCCAGTATTCGAGCCTCAACCTCATCAAGACTTGGTGAGCCTGCCATATAGTCCACGTGACCACCGATACGGATATATTATGCAAATTAAATAGATAACTACAAGTGAGCCTCTGCGGTGATCACATGGTCTAAGGTGTAACACTTGCAATATACTGGTATGACAATGACGGGTAGATTGGGGTTCGAATTCCGGTTGGGTGTAGTGAGGGTGGTTTCCCCCTAACAAAAAATTTTCAGTCTCTCTACACACAATTGTGAGTACACTTCCTCTAAATTCAACCTTACTCTTCCATAATAAAAAACGTAATTAGTACATAAGCGTAGAATCCAAGCGGGCAACGAGATGACGAGAAAAAACAAATGCTACGAAACCAACAACAAGTCAATAATCAATCCCTCAGCACTATAGATCTACCTCAGTGGTCTTGGGGTATTGTGCTCACCTCACGACACGATGTTCGTGGGTTCAGACCCAATCGAGGTCGGCGTATTCTGAGCGACAAAGATCCGTAGCACAACTTCCTTCGGGGAGGGGGGAGGGGTGGAGGAAAGCCGTTGGTCGCATGTCGATTGTGGGATGTAAAAGAACCCTGGAAGTTAAGGGAAAATACATTTCCCGGCAAAATTGGTGGGTCCTTTCGCTCTAGCTTATAGAAATTCTCGTGCGCTGATATAATTAGTAGGTTCAGAAAGTGCACGTAAAATACCTTAGATACATTTTTTAAAAGTACTATAGCCTCGAACAAAAATATAAAATATAGAATTTTACTAATCTACCCTCAAGTAAATTTTCCTTAAAAAAATAACCATATCACCTTGTTAATTGCCATAAACAATCGTCACTTAGATTTATTTTAAATAAAATTGTTCGAACAATTTAAAATAAACTAATTTTCCCAAATCAGTTATTTGTAAGCTACTCTCAAATTATTTGTGTTTTTAAAAATGAAAATAATTTCTTATTTGTGACAAAAAAAACCTTTTTGAACTAAATCTTTAAGACGATTTTGGAAAATTTTCATTTCAAATTTTCTATAATTCATCATAATTGAGCTAATCTTTAATTGTTAATTTTAGGAAAATAAGCACATTTTAATATTCATTAAGTAAAACTGGCCTTAGGTATAAATTTTAACCCAAATCGTTAGAATATTTCATATTTAAAAAAAATTAGATGTCAGGAAAACTACTTCTATACGAATTTCCTCCTCAAAAACCAGGTATACATTCTAAACAAAATCGTTGAAGTTATTTGAAAAAAATTGGAATTTCCAACAATTATTTATCAGTAGGCTAAACAACACTTAAATTAAGAGTTAGGATCAAAATAAAAATATGTAGAAATAGCCATATAACAATATCTAAATATCATATTAAAACAAAATCCATCAAATTCGAGAAATGGTTCAGTGGCCATGCATGAAATGTCAACATCCACCAAAATCTCGATTATTTTACCATCACAATACTTCCTCTCATCTAAGGTTCTCGAGAAAGTAAAAACAAACAGACTAAGGTATTAAAATAAGTAGTTTTCTCTGAACAATCAATCTTTTAAGGCACATATAATCGACGCTTCCCTGTCATTCACAAAGCTATTTTCAACATACACAAGGGGAGAAAAATGGACCACCTTTCAGATCACCGTTGATTTAGCCCTTTCTCAAGCCTAGCCCTCGGTGGAAGGGGAGAGGCAGATGCCCAAATGGCCCTAAAGCCACCCTTCCCAGGCGGTGTTGTTGAAACAACTGACGCGCGCTACCCGCCCTTCTAGTTTGGCACGATCGCTAATGGCTCTGGTCGCTATCATTGTCAGCGGACTCAGGCAGAGAGCGGCGTCTTGTTGGCTCTTTAACTCCGAGCTTGGAGGAACAGCGAACTGGCAGGGGTGTCGAGTAAACAGTAACAGAGAGCGGCGTCATGTTGGTTGTTTAACTCCGAGCTTGGAGGAACAGCGAACTGGCAGGGGTGTCGAGTAAACAGGAGCAGAGAAGCGGCGTCTTGTTGGCTCTTTAACTCCGAGCTTGGAGGAACAGTGAACTGGCAGGGGTGTCGAGTAAACAGTAGCAGAGAGCGGCGTCATGTTGGTTGTTTAACACCGAGCTTGGAGGAACAGCGAATTGGCAGGGGTGTCGAGTAAACAGTAGCAGAGAGCGGCGTCATGTTGGTTGTTTAACTCCGAGCTTGGAGGAACAGCGAACTGGCAGGGGTGTCGAGTAAACAGTAGCAGAGAGCGGCGTCATGTTGGTTGTTTAACTCCGAGCTTGGAGGAACAGTGAACTGGCAGGGGTGTCGCGTAAACAGTAGCAGAGAGCGGCGTCATGTTGGTTGTTTAACTCCGAGCTTGGAGGAACAGCGAACTGGCAGGGGTGTAGTGAGAAGATACAGTCCAATAATGTATAAGTATTTTTGATCATGTGAGTAACAAGTAGAAGCCGATGCTTTAAATGAGCTGAATAGCGACGTAACCATCTATAATGTAGCTGTAATAGCCTCGGGATTTAATTTAATAATAATAAAAATACAAATACTTCACCTCACCACTTCGGCTTACACTGACATCCGTATGTTCGGTGGCATTCATAAATGGATGTTAGGGGCAGCCATATTTGTAGTCCCGGGAACCAGCCAGTCCACTCCTTCACCCAAATAACAAACAAAACGTTCAACTAGGATGAACTGCAGCCACATTTTCCTGGAGAGGGAATTGGAGAACTGTAGAGATGTAAAACTATGCCAGATGAATCTAAACCTTGGCCTGTCTGTCCCCCAGTACAAGTTTATTACACTTTATATTATTTCCCAGAAAGTAGTTCCAAACTCCTGCGCCACGTCCTGAAATGAGATTGGGATTTTGTTCTCTTCCACCCCTCAGGGGACAGACTAGAAATGTCAGACGGAACCATTCTACTAAACATAACGTTAACACCTACACTTCAGGGAACATTTTAATGAACATAACGTTAACACCTACACTTCAGGGAACATTTTAATGAACAAAACGTTAACACCTACATTTCAGGGAACATTTTAATGAACAGAACATTAACACCTACATTTCAGGGAACATTTTAATGAACATAACGTTAACACCTACATTTCAGGGAACATTTTAATGAACAGAACATTAACACCTACATTTCAGGGAACATTTTAATGAACAGAACATTAACACCTACATTTTAGGGAACATTTCACTAAACAAAACGTTAACACCTACATTTCAGGGAACATTTTAATAAACAGAACATTAACACCTACATTTTAGAGAACATTTCACTAAACAAAACGTTAACACCAACCATTTAGGGAACGTTTTAATGAATAGAACATTAACGCCTACATTTCAGCGAACATTTTAATGAACAGAACATTAACACCTACATTTCAGGGAACATTTTAATGAACAAAACATTAACACCTGCCTTTTAGGGAACATTTCACTATACAAAACGTTAACACCAACAATTTAGGGAACGTTTTAATGAATAGAACATTAACGCCTACATTTCAGGGAACATTTTAATGAACAGAACATTAACACCTACATTTCAGGGAACAATTTAACTAACAGAACATTAAAACTTACATTTTAGGGAACATTTCACTAAACAAAACGTTAACACCTACATTTTAGGGAACATTTGAACTAATTTAATGTGAAGAATATACTTGAAATCTCCCGAGGACGTCGTCTGCAGAAATATTTTTAAATGAACTCTATCTAATAAAGCAATAAAAGTCATTACAGTTTCTATTCTTACGCTCGCGTGCCGACTACAGCGCTTGGTGGTTGAATGTGACACTGACACAGGGTCTGCTGCAGACCACATATATTAATACTTTGAGGCTAAGATACATTCTCTTACCCTGGGATTCAATCAACTGAAATATTTATCAACAAAGTTTAATCTCTAATAATTGATATTATCTGTTTGGATTTAGTAATTGTCATCAACTCATCTCCCCCACTTCGGTGGTCGCATGGTCTCAGGCGTCACTCTCGCAAAAGACTCGACTGGCGATAATGGGGAGATTGGGGTCAGAATCCCGGTTGGATGTACTGAGGGTGGTATTTACTAAATGGTTTTCCATTCTCTTTCCATGTGAATGTAGGTACACTTCATTCAGATTCAACCTTCCTCATCCCTAACAGATTAGAGTAATTAGTACATGTGTGTAGCCCGAACAGGCGGCTAAAATAAACCTCCCCTCCTTGATGGATTTATGTAAGCCTATATATGTAATAGTCTCTAGGTACCCCCTCCCCCAGCCTCTCTCCTATATATGTAATAGTCTCTAGGTACCCCCTCTCTCCCCCAACCTCTCTCCTATATATATGTAATAGTCTCTAGGTACCCCCTCCCCCAACCTCTCCTATACATGTAATAGTCTCTAGGTACCCCCTCTCTCCCCCAACCTCTCTCCTATATATATGTAATAGTCTCTAGGTACCCCCTCCCCCAACCTCTCCTATACATGTAATAGTCTCTAGGTACCCCCTCTCTCCCCCAACCTCTCTCCTATATATATGTAATAGTCTCTAGGTACCCCCTCCCCCAACCTCTCCTATACATGTAATAGTCTCTAGGTACCCCCTCTCTCCCCCAACCTCTCTCCTATATATATGTAATAGTCTCTAGGTACCCCCTCCCCCAACCTCTCCTATACATGTAATAGTCTCTAGGTACCCCCTCTCTCCCCCAACCTCTCTCCTATATATATGTAATAGTCTCTAGGTACCCCCTCCCCCAACCTCTCCTATACATGTAATAGTCTCTAGGTACCCCCTCTCTCCCCCAACCTCTCTCCTATATATATGTAATAGTCTCTAGGTACCCCCTCCCCCAGCCTCTCTCCTATATATGTAATAGTCTCTAGGTACCCCCTCTCCCAGCCTCTCTCCTATATATGTAATAGTCTCTAGGTACCCCCTCTCCCAGCCTCTCTCCTATATATGCAATATTACCGTCATGTGTTTCGGTACTAAACCTAACACTCCTCCTAAAGTAGATTCAATGGCATCAAATGTCTGACAACAAATTGTTTGTCACGTTTGATTTATATTTCATTTCAAAAACATTTTTGTTAAAATGTATATTCTTAAAGAACTGTTCTAGTTCCATTCCCTCCCCTGTTTCTTTATTTCTCTCCACCACCCTGCCTCCGGTGGTATCTCTCTGAACTATCATTCAAGATGTCAGCAATAATATTTGTCTCCATTAATCTACCTGCGTTATTTGCAGCGACTGAGAAGAGTGGGCAGAAACTTGGCATCCTCCTGTGACCGAGGGTCGAACTAATTCCTAATGAAGGCCAACAGTAATTGGACTCTCTTCGCTAACATTCTACCAGAAACCGATTAGGACCAGTGATGAGACCGTTTCAAAAAGGTTGGTCGTAAGATATATCACTTGAATGACATCATAAATGTCAACTTTATAGTTATCTGTTCCTTTTAGATAGAGGGAGCGTGCGTGGCCCTTTGATATACTGCCCGCCTCACATGGAAACAATAGAGCTCAGAGAATGAACATCTCTCAACAGTTTACAGTTTACAGCCATTTTGACGGCACGATATTCAAAAGGTGGACCGCTACGCTTGTTATAAGTGCCCCTGAAACTATCACGTGAAATAAAAACCACAGAGGAAAATTAACTTCGATACGTTGCATTCTCCTCACTTCTTCCCTTCCACCATTAGTATCTCTTTACCTCTTGCCTCCAGCCATCAGTATCTCTCTACCCTTACCTACAACCATCAGTATCTCTCTACCCTTACCTACAACCATCAGTATCTCTCTACCCCTTCCCTCCAGCCATTAGTATCTCTCTACCACTTGCCTCCAGCCATCAGTATATCTCTACCCCTTCCCTCCAGCCATCAGTATATCTCTACCACTTCCCTCCAGCCATTAGTATCTCTCTACCACTTCCCTCCAGCCATCAGTATCTCTCTACCCCTTACCTCCAGCCATTAGTATCTCTCCACCCCTTACCTCCAGCCATCAGTATCTCTTCGCCTCTTCCCTTCAGCCATTAGTATCTCTCTACCCCTTACCTCCAGACATTAGTATCTCTCTACCACTTCCCTCCAGCCATCAGTATCTCTTCACCCCCTCCCTCCAGCCATTAGTATCTCTCTACCACTTGCCTCCAGCCATCAGCATATCTCTGCCCCTTCCCTCCAGCCATCAGTATATCTCTACCACTTCCCTCCAGCCATCAATATATATCTACCCCTTCCCTCCAGCCATTAGTATATCTCTACCACTTCACTCCAGCTATCAGTAGTATCTCTCTACCACTTCCCTCCAGCTATCAGTATCTCCTCTGGAAGACCACCACAGCCCTACTATAGTCCATTCGCTACTGGAGTGGTAGTGACAGCTAGCAGATGTTCCAGAGCTACTCTCACTATATCTATTCGCCAAACCACATGATCTGCGAGGCAATATAATATTAATTTGTTGTTACTTTTGACAGTTAAAACTTTCTCAACAAACAAATTGTTTTTCATTAAGTTTATCTTTGAACAGTTTTTACGTGTTCTGCCAGCCGTCAGATACCGCCACTCCTGTGGGGATTATACTCTATTTGGTAGGATTCTGGTAGGAAATAAATAAATATATATTTCAAAAATGTACCTTATGATGATTAAATTGACTTCAGCAACATTGAACGCCTCACCTCATTAGCTCCTCCTGAGGATCAAGTCGGGCTCCTGTAGGTCATTGTGTACTTTCCTTATGTTGCAGAGGTAGCTGATAGACCTGTAGATGACCGGCAATGGAGCACCACATTATAGATCTAGCTCAAATAGAGTGGATTGTCACGAGAGCTAGCAATATGTTCAAAGTCTCAGCCGTCGCTTTTATTAGTGACTGAGAAGTGCTCGGTAGATTTGATGACACAGGCGGTAAAATGATACGAGGTGTATCAAAATCTCTTCCGGTTGTTTATTTCTAAGAAAGTCGGGAACCAAGTGACCTTTCCTCAACAGGCGTTTTAAGTCTAGAGAGTGTTTCCCCACGAGCCATTTCTACCGACCCGCTTCGGTGGTCGAATGGTATAAGGCGTCACTCTCGCAATATACTGGATTGCTGGGGAGATCAATATCTGAATCTATTTTGGGTGTACTGAGGGTGGCTTTACCCTAAGTGCTTCTCCACTTTCCTTCCAAGCAAATGTGGGTACACTTCCCTATAAATCCACCCCTTCTCATCCCCAACACGTTAGCGTTAGTTATTTAATATGCATATAACCAGAGTGGGTAGTAAGACTCATTTTACTATCAAAACATTATGTACTTTAGTACTCTACACTCAGTAGCTTTTTTACTGAGAGTGTCTTAGTACTCTGAGCTCAGTAGCTTTGTTTACTGACAGTGTCTTAGTACTCTGAGCTCAGTAGCTTTGTTTACTGAGAGTGTCTTAGTACTCTGAGCTCAGTAGTTTTGTTTATTGACAGTGTTTTAGTATCTGTTCGGGTAACACGCATACATTCATCACGGTAGTGTGATAGGAATGAGAAAGGTAAATTTTATAGGAAGTGTATCCGCATTTTAGTCAATGGTTATAACTTAATGGACAATATGGGCCAGTTTCATAGTTAGGGCCAGTTTCATAGTCAGATTTAGTATGCCTCAAGTGCGGCGCTATACTAAATACAAGACGTCACCTACCTGAAATTGAATGGAATGGGCCAGTTTCATATGCGAAACTGGCCCATTCCATTTTGATCTAGGTAGGTGATGTCTTGTATTTAGTATAGCACCGCACTTGAGGCGTACTAAATCTGACTATGAAACTGGCCCTTAGATTTAGTATGCCTCAAGTGCGGCGCTATACTAAATAAAAGACGTCACCTACCTGAAATTGAATGGAATGGGCCAGTTTCATATGCGAAACTGGCCCATTCCATTTTGGTCTAAAAGGGTGACCTGGTGGTCTAGGGGTAAGGTGTTAGACTTCTGTGCTGAGGGTCCGGTGTTCAATCCTCGGTCCCGGCAGAGATTTATCTGATTGCCAAACCCTTCCTTCACCTCTGACAAGATGTGTATTAATCACAACTTGTGAATGTGAGGAATGCCAGGCCTCCACCGTGGTTCGGATTCCACGTTAAACTGTATGTCCTCAATTTCATCTCACAATCACCCTACCATTGCACATTAGCGTAAGTGCGTATAACCCGAACGGGTAGTAAGACGCGGTGCTAATATAATAATAATAATAATAATAATAATAATAATAATAAAAATAATAATAATAATAATTTTGGTCTAGGTAGGTGTCGTCCTGTATTTAGTATCGACTCGCACTTTAGGCTCACTAAATCTGACTATGAAACTGGCCCTAAGACGCAACTAACGAGTTATCTAATGCTCAATTGACATCCCAAAAGGTTTTATTCGAAGGCACTAATAATAGGTATTTGTAGGTAGTGTCGTGTCGTGTCGTGTCGTGTCGTGGGGTGTTGCCAAGGTAAGCAAAGTTTGATTGAAATGTTCTCATCCACTTGGTTTCCATTTGACTAATCAAACGTGACCTACACTCTAAGGGTGGTTTCACAGTCAGACTGAGTACCCTTCATGTGTGGCTAGACACTAAACACTAGGCGACACCAGCCTAGACCAGAATGGAATGGCCAGATTCATATGCGAGACTGGCCCATTCCATTTTGTCTGGTATCCAGCCGCACACTAAGTTTGACCATGAAACTGACCCAAAATTTAGCTCATGTTAACTGTATTATTTCAATTTGGCCAATGAGGGTTGAGAGCAGTTCACAAGCACCGTTTAAACTAACTCTGCTTACACTGGCAACAATCATCGACAAGTCAATTCTTCATCAGTCCAGTTTTCATAGGAAGGCTTTTTAACAAAGTACAAACATAATTTGTTGTGGTCAATATTTATTATTGTTATTTTACAGGTATTGATAAAATTTATCAAAATTGACAGTTTAGATCACATCCCTTGACTTATGACTACATGAAATTAGATCTCGCAGCTCTTCTGGTTGTCGGATAAGACCCCTTATATGAACGTTGGATCGCAGCCTTCCAAGAGACGGCCGGTGCAGTTTTACTCCTGGCGTACATCACGGAAATATTACGGCCCTAAGAGCTAGATAAATAACTTCGGTTAGTGATAGTAACTCGCCGCAGTAGCCTCATCAGACCATAGTCCGCCATATTGTGGTTCTCACCCGTTTCTCTCGACAGGGGCCACTTTCAGTTTTTTCCTCTCATAAATCTTGCTCGGCGATGAAATCATCACAGGTTTAACTATTGCGCCGTTCCTAATGACGGAGGAGATTATTTGTTGTCTTTACCAACCAGGAGGAGTACATAGTACCCGTGTCTGCTTTTACGGAGTCATCTATTTTGTTTTGTTTTTTAAAAGTGGCAGCACTGTTTTCATCAATTAACTACCGTAGTAGTAATTAATAACATCTCGTTAGTCTTAGTTCTATGAAAGTGATTTTTTCCATGTTCGAGTCCTACTCCTCATATGTACACAAATAGAACAGGAATATTGTCATATGTGCATTCATCTTACTGTGAAACATTGCAGTCTTACCTTGATTTATCATACTATGACTATCTTATAAGTTACACCATAGTGTAATAATGCAAGGTAAGCTTGCTACCATACAGAGTACCAGAAAAGAAGCTGCTATATATAGGAACCAAGTTTGTTAAAAATATCGTCACTCTCGCGTTTGACCGGACTTCCGGAGATCTAGGTTAGAACTACAGTCGAGTGTAGGCCTACTTATAGTGGTTTCCAGTATATGGTTTCCCACTCTCTCTCCACGCTAATATGGGTTTATTTCACCCTTAAGTTCTACCGTCCTCCTGTTTATCCCATCATCGTAAATAATGTATTTGTATTAGGCATACCTGAACGGTTACTAACACGCGGATAATTTTTTCTATAAAAGCTATGACTTGATAAAAGAATAAAAAATAGTCCAGCTCCGGTGTACATCATTGTTGCCAGTGAATACAACTATAGTGTACATCATTGTTGCTAGTAAATACAGCTCCAGTGTACATCATTGTTGCTTGTGAATACAGCTCTAGTGTACATCATTGTTGCTAGTGAATACAACTCTAGTGTACATCATTGTTGCCAATGAATACAACTCTAGTGTACATCATTGTTGCTAGTAAATACAAATCTAGTGTACATCATTGTTGCTAGTGAATACAACTCTAGTGTACATCATTGTTGCCAGTGAATACAACTCTAGTGTACATCATTGTTGCCAGTGAATACAACTCTAGTGTACATCATTGTTGCTAGTGAATACAATTCTAGTGTACATCATTGTTGCTAGTGAATACAACTCCAATGTACATCATTGTTGCCAGTGAATCCAACTCCAATGTGCATCATTGTTGCCAGTTAATACAACTGCAGTGTACAACATTGTTGCTAGTAAATACAGCTCTAGTGTACATCATTGTTGCTAGTAAATACAAATCTGGCGTACATCATTGTTGCCAGTGAATCCAACTCCAATGTACATCATTGTTGCTAGTGAATCCTCCCGATCCTCTAAACCCTCACTTGGCCCCACCAGTCCTTCTTGTCACGCTGTAGACGAGTGAGTTAGATAAGTAAGGACAGAGAACGATAGAAAACAAGTCAGTTAGTACTGGTCTGGTTCAACTTAAATTACTGGAAGAGTAGTGGTAGCGACTGCTGAGTCAGACTCGTGAACCTGAGGTTCGATTCTAGTCCAATATACTGCGAATGTAGTGTTTATAAGAATTATTTCCCATTCTTTATATTGGAGGATGCTGATTTTCTAAACTCATAATTTACCATCCTCATTCTTTTACTTTAATTATTCTAAGACTAGATGTCAGTTCATCAAGTCTGGTTTTCCGGGGGTGGAGAGCTCAGGATTCCAAACCCATCCGGATCGTATTTTCCTTTAAATGGTTTCAAATGATCCTATCGCGAAAATGTGAGTACATTTTCTTTAGATTTTACCTTCTCCATCATACCACGCGTATAATTGGGCGAGGGCAGTAAGTAGCTAGCACGCGAGCTAGCAGTTGAGGATAATCCTAACAGACCATATTAAGACATTAGTAAATCTGTGAGATTGTCAATTGTTCTTACGTCAGGTTCCAAACGGTCTGCTACAGACGAGGAGGACTTCAACATTATAATCAATCCCCTTCCCTCGGGATTAAAATATATTAATTGCTTTGTATTTTTGTCTCTATTAATAATTAAATAGCCAAAGCTATTATTTATGCTTTTAGTGGGAATTACTTCATCTAGATATCATATTCTGAAAATTGAAAAATGACACCTGGACAAGGGAATCTAACCCGAGACCCCCTAAAAGCATAAATAATAGCTTTGGCTATTTAATTCTTAATATGCAATCCCGTACAATTTAATAATTGTACAAATGGCAGCAATAAGCCAACTACCGAGTCAAAGATGGCTGCGCTATCTGATAGCTCGTGATATTAATATAATCACATATTTGTAGCCGACGATTTCCGCTAAGTCCATTATAGACTCTGCCTTAAAATTTGAGTGAAGAATGACCCTGAGCACGGAATGAATCCTGAATAGCTCAGTGGTTAGAGCATTGGTATACTAAGCCAAAGGCCCTGGGTTCGATTCCTGTGTCCAGGTGTAATTTTTCAATTTTTCAGAATTTGTCTTTATTATTAAAAAGTATCTGTTGAACCCGTTGGTGTGACCATTCCTGCGGTCTCATCCTTTCCGACTAACCTAGTTATCCAAGACGTTCTCGTTGGGCATCTGCCACAGCAGGTAGCACTTCTCCGTCACCTCATTCTGACAGTTCGCAAAGTCTGTAAGGTAGAAGTCTTGCCTCCACTGGTTACACTATTACCTTGTATTATAAGCTGCAACCCGCCTCGGTGGCGTAGTTGGCTAACGCGCTAGTCGTGTTGAGCTCGACCGCCGAGGACGGGAAGATCGAGGTTCGAATCTCGGTCGGGTGAACTGGTGTAGTTTTCCTAAGTGGTTTTCCACTCTCCCTCCACGCAAATGCAGGTTCACTTCCTCTAAATTCAACCTTCCCAATTCCTAATCCATTAGCGTAATTAGTACTTAAGCGTATAACCCGAATGGGTAGTAAGACGCAGTGCTAAATATATTATTATTATTATTATTATTATTATTATTATTATTATAAGCTGCACCATGGTGGAAACAACAAAGGTAGGTTCGCTACCTCACAGGGCAAGTGGAGTGGGCATCACAGATATAAATTATTAGAACCGTGAACATTTTAAACCTCGGGCAATGATGGGTCTTGAAGTTTTATGTGCATTCGGGCTAGAAAAATAAGTGAGTTATACTATGCTATCTGTCCTCTGTGCCTGGTAACAGATCTGGAAATGTTTGGTAGATTTTGTCCAAACTTGATATTTACATGGTCATACCTAGCTAGCGGTGAAAACGTGATTTTAATTTTATCTACAAAAATAAAGATTAGTTTTGTTTAAAGCCCACATCTTACCGCCTTTTTGAGCTATATTAATATATAAACCTACTAATTACGTTAATGTGTTAGGGAGGAGAGAGGTTAAATGTAAAGGAAGTGTGCCCGCATTTGCTTAGAGGGAGAGTGGGAACAATTTAGGAAAAAATACCCTAAATATGTTTGACCTTGATTCAAACCTTGACAGTCCCATATTTGTAAAACCAGACCACATTAACCTGGCGATTAGTCTGCCTGCCCACCGATACGCGTGATAAGATTTTGGTTGGAACAAACCTTTAGAAAAGACAAACTTTTTTGTGGTCAATATTGGTAACATTTTAATATATTGTTATTGTTATTTTATGATTAAAAGTGATAGAGGAAGCTCACATAACTTGACGTATGAAAGTAGATATAGTAAGTTTTCTAGCTGTAAGATAAGGTCCTTCTTATGGAAATTAGACTATATTTTCCAATAAATTACCATTGAAACGTTAGGTTAAGACAGCAGACAGTTTCCCCTTCAAGGCCTATACACTATTCCTACCTTCCCTAGACCAATTACAAGCTACTCTCATATTTATCTTTATTTCAACAGCCCACCCACCCCCAACCAATAAGGGATGTTAAGAACTACTCGATGACATCGGTAATATTAATTGCCGGGTTAGTCTAACGGTAGTTTTTAACAACCCCCCCTTTCCTCCCTTGCTACATCTGCCCTGCCAAGATTTGAATTATCACCGAGGAATTTCCATATCTTTACTCTCCGCAGGATAATAAAGATAGACTAGATGAGATAGCTATCTTGTACAAATAGAATAACTGAAGATACGTTATAGTTTATGATGCGTGGTTAGTTATGGTTCCAGTGAGCGCATGCGCGCACTACAACCCCTCCATGAATGCCCGTTTCAATAAACAATAGATGTTCAATGTTTGGGACAGTTCAAAATGATTCAGTTCACTAAAAGGAGCGGGTGATTCATTTATCTCAATAGTTCACTTGTTCGCAAACTACAGCCTGTAATTCAGTCATTCGCAAACTACAGCCTGTAATTCAGTCATTCACAAACTACAGCCTGTAATTCAGTCATTCGCAAACTACAGCCTGTAATTCAATTATTCACAAACTACAGCCTGTAATTCAGTAATTTGTAAACTACAGCCGGTAATTCAGCATTTGAAAACTACAGTCTGTAATTCAGTCATTCACAAACTACAGCCTGTAATTCAGTCATTCGCAAACTACAGCCTGTAATTCGGTCATACCAAGTTTATGACCTTCCCCCATGACAGTGATACTACTATTATAATTACATATATTACATTGCTTGGAGTTCAGGGTCAGTGGTGAAGGGTAGCTATAGACCGGTTTTCTTACGAAGATACAACTAAAAGGCCTTTTTTTCTTTTGAAAAAATTGGGGCACAGCTTTGCTGAACTTAATTATTAACTAACTATTGAGCACTACAGCTGACCTAGTCAACTATCGACTACTATTTGATCCCAGCTGACCTAGTCAACTATCGATTACTATTTGAGCCCAGCTGACCTAGTTAACTATCGACTACTATTTGAGCCCAGCTGACCTAGTCAACTATTGACTACTATTTGAGCCCAGCTGACCTAGTCAATTATCGACTACTATCTGAGCCCAGCTGACCTAGTCAACTATTGACTACTATTGAGCACTACAGCTGACCTAGTCAACTATTGACTACTATTGAGCACTACAGCTGACCTAGTCAACTATTGACTACTATCTGAGCCCAGCTGACCTAGTCAACTATTGACGACTATCTGAGCCCAGCTGACCTAGTCAACTATTGACGACTATCTGAGCCCAACTGACCTAGTCAACTATTGACGACTATTTGAGCCCAGCTGACCTAGTCAACTATCGACTACTATTTGAACCCAGCTGACCTAGTCAACTATTGACTACTATTTGAGCCCAGCTGACCTAGTCAACTATTGACGACTATCTGAGCCCAGCTGACCTAGTCAACTATTGACTACTATCTGAGCCCAGCTGACCTAGTCAACTCCCCTTGTTGGATACCACAGTCTCGCCAAGCTGCTGTGATGATTGTGCCGGTGAGTTATGGCTCACCAACTGCAGCTCCAACACAACACAACTCACTGAGCGTGAAATATTTTAGAGGGAAGGGATATCCAATTAGCAATAACAATACAAGTCAGTTCGTCTCGTTGAAAACTTACACCGGATATTAATAACTCGGGTCGCGTGCCCGCCTCATTAGTCGATATTAGCTCCACCACTTCCTCTGTCTGCCCCAACAGGTGGACCGCTCGTGTTCCCAAGGTGGGGGGGTGGGGGATTGCAAGTGCTGGCTGGGTTCGTAACCAGCCGGCGAAAGAACAACTTTAATATCTTTCCAAGTTACAGAGTTTGCATGAAAACCTTTTAAAGAAAATAGAGATGAGCAATGGTCTATTTTTTAATGCGAAGTTTGAAACACGCGAAGCTAATTCTAAGCTGAATTCTAAGATAAGGTTTTTGTTGTTGTTACATAACATCACCCACTTTTAGTTTTTAAACTACCCATAAAGTGCATCCAGCTAAGAGAAAGGTTTACAGAAATAAACAAAGCCCACTATATTATTATATGCTGACGTATCTGAATTTATCTATTCTTAAGACGTATTATATGCTGACACATATAAATTTATCTATGCTTACGATAAGCTTATATATGTTATTATGTGCTCTGAATATATCCATGTTTACGATATATATGTCGTTAAATCCATAGTTGGTGTTAAAATACTGGTAGTAGCTGTTACAAATTGAATGTATTTTGAAATATATCATATTTAGGATGATACTTCACATATTAATATGTTCATAATAGAACCAAGTTTTCTTCTTCCTTCGAAATGTTTCGAAGATGAGAAGGCTATCATGGTTGTCGAGTTTAAAGTGAAGGAGATTTGAGCTTGGACTTCGACATTTCGAAACTTCACACATCCCTAAAAAATACTAACTTTTTTAAGAGGTAAACGTTGATAACACTTTACTTTATTATTTATTATTGTTATGTTATAGATATAGATAATATTTATAAAGAGTGACAGCTGAAGATCACATTACTTGATGTATGTATACATGAACATGTATATAGAAGAATTTTTAGCTGTCAGATAGGGCCCTTCTTATGAAAATGGGACTGTGTGTGGTGTCTAGCTGTTAGATAGGGCTCTTCCTATGAAAATGGGGCTGTGTGTGGTGTCTAGCTGTTAGATAGGGCCCTTCCTATGAAAATGGGGCTGTGTGTGGTGTCTAGCTGTTAGATAGGGCCCTTCCTATGAAAATGGGACTGTGTGTGGTGTCTAGCTGTTAGATAGGGCCCTTCCTATGAAAATGGGACTGTGTGTGGTGTCTAGCTGTTAGATAGGGCCCTTCCTAT